>JAEQBH010004863.1:0-155169 GCA_016808115.1 Tetrastigma voinierianum | reverse complement strand
TGGTTCTATAGACATTTCATAAAAAGACTTTTCTCGATTGCAAACCGCTGTTTCATAATTTATCGCATCCAACGGACACCATTTAAGCTCGATGCAAGAAGGCACGCGAAAGCATTTTCAGGGCCTTTGAAAGATAAATTGGTATTTCGCCTCCATTGTAGTAGCACCTGACGGGACTTCCCATTTCAGCTAATGTGACGGCGACTATGCGATTAGAGCGCGGCTAGGCGTAAAAGAGAAAGAATATTTCAGGTTATCTACTATGTTAGCCGGACCTTGAATGATGTCCAGTTGCACTATGCCACCATAGAAAAGGATTTGTTGGCCATTGTTTTTGCCTTTGACAAATTTAGGCCCTATTTGATTGGCAATAAGGTAATTTTGCACATTGACCACTCCGCTATAAAGTATCTCATGACTAAAAAGGACGCAAAACTAAGACTAATACGGTGGGTCCTCTTGTTGCAAGAATTTGACTTAGAGATTAAAGATAAGAAAAGAACAGAGAACCTAGTCGCGGACCACCTGTCACGGTTAGAAGGGACAAGAGATGAGGTCCATGTAAATGACGCTTCCTTACTGAGCAACTCTTAGCACTGCAAACACGAAGATGGTTCCATCAAGCCTCACTGATTATGTGAATTCGTCTATTTAGTGTCCAAGGTGATCCTCCAGAGTTTAGCCACAATAGAAGAAGAGATTCTTCGTGACAATCAAACACTACATCGGGAGGAACTCCATTCTATACAACATCAGGCTTGACTAGGGGTTTATACAAGGCGATGTGTACTTAGCATGAAACGGGCGTGCGTGATTCTAAACCACCGCCACACTTTACCATGTGGGGGCATTTCAGGCTAGAGAACAACTAAAGGTAATTTCCCCAATCGGGTTTCTAATGATCAATCTCATTCAAGGATGCCCGCTTAGATCCACCGCGACAAAATGCCAAAGAATGGGGAGCATTTAAAGGATGAACTCGCCCATGAGCACACACCTCGAAGTCGAGCTATTTACTGGGGAGAATACTGATTTCACGGGTCCATTTCCTCCCTCATTTGGTAATCAGACATCTGGCTAAGTAGATGGTTATGTCTCTAAATGGGTAAGTAATACTGGAACACTAACAATGCCAGCGCAGTCCAAGTTCCTTCGTGACTACTGAGATGGCATCGCCGCACTCCACGAGCAATCGATCATAGATAGAGTGAACCCATTTCTACAATAAGACGTTGACAAAGTTTGCAAAAAATACGGAGGCAAGATCGCGACCTCACTGCATACCAATTCACGTGCGGAAAAACGAAAGGTGCTGTGAGGTGTCAAACCTAGAGTCTATCCAGGAGAAAATAGTAAATAGCTTAAGGACATATTAGTCGAAGAAAATTGATTTATGCACTCTGCATACAGGATGTAATTTAAAACACCATCGGGTATGTCGCCATTCAATAGTTTACGGAGCTTACACACTCGCCGGTGGAATCTTTGGAGCATACAGTGGCGCCAGGCCACTCGCATTCGTTGAACACGCACAGCAAATTAGCAAAAGAGAAGCGGATGCTACAGCTTAGTGAATTGGACGAATTCCACAACGAGGCTTATGAGAATGCTCGAATATACAAGGAAAAGACGAAAAGCCCGCACCGATAAACACACGCAAAGAGTTATTCGAAAGGGCAACAGTCCTCTCGTTTACTTCCCGACTCAAACTTTTTCCCCTGAAATTAAAGTCAAGATGGCCTTTAATTCATTCACCGTGACCCAAGTTTTTCACATGGAGAAGGAAGTTATGCACCTAGAGTATGCTGAACATTCAAAGTTAACACCCAATAAATAAGCCTTACTTGGGTGTTCCAGCGACAAGGTAATTTTCACATTCCCATCATCACACCGTATGAGTACAATAAGCAGTCATATAAGCCCGAGATCCCGGGCACATTGAGATTCAGGGTCGTCGAGGCTAACGACATTAAACAAAGCGCTACTTGGGAGGCAACCCATGCTTTTTTTTTGAACTCTTTCTTTCCGTAGTCTAACTTTGTTAGTTTTAGTTTTTAGCATCTTTTATCAGTCTCTTTCCGTAATCGGGCGTTTATTTGATTGTTCTGCTGTGGCCCGAGGCAGCAACAGCGCGGGAGGTGATCCGCACCAAGAAGATCATTTCTCGGCGCGAAGTGCCAAAATTGCATGGGCAGGGGTTTTCTCAAAAAACCAGGCATCGCAGAGGTTTTTCATTCGCCTCCGTCACGCCGCGAGACATCTCAACGCCGCCAATGCCATTCGAATCCATGAAAACTGGGCTCGGGTCGGGCCATCATGACGCGCATAACGCGCGACGCTTGGCAGCTCCACCCCCCGAAAGTCACGACGCTGATCTCAACGCTCGCTACGCGCCGCCATTGGCTTCCGAAACGCCGCGACGCTGGATTTGTAGTAGCCTTCTCCCGCTACGCCACGACGCTGGTTTGAACGCCGCAACGCTGGTGCGCTCACCCTCAGGAATGCGATGTTGAGCCCGAACGGGCCGCTACGCCGTCTGGCGAGACCGAAGCCCTCATTTTTTGTTCTCCCCATGCACAACCTCGTCAGAATCCTCCGGCACCTCCATTATTGCCGAACTCCGACCACCCTGTCTCCTCTACCACCACCAGTCTTCGAGCACCCCCACCGGTCCTCCGCACCTGTCTAGAGTCTCCATTACCCACTCCAGGACTCGGTTTAAGCTCCCACCGTTCTCTCTCGCTTGGCTCCCGGCCGAAGTTCGAACTCTTTCTGCCTAAGACCATCTTGTCTCCTACCGTGGGTCCTCGTTAGAGCTGTTCTAACAGTGCGCCTAGAGGCTGTGGCGCCCCTGCCTATTCCAGCTCGCGCTCCCATCGCACCCTAGCCGATCACCATGGCTCCCTTGTGCTTATTCGGCCCGCATTGCTCTTCAGTGATTAGGAGGTTCAGCCTAATTTCGATACCCATGCCGTGAAAGCAAGAAAAGTTGGATCAAGCAAACGGAGTCAAAGCCAAGAAGAAACTCACTCGAATTTCGACCTAACTAAGTTTCAACGGCAGTCATCAAATAGTCAGTACCATTTAAAAATCAATCATAATTAAAAGGGCTTCCACCACCCCGACCCACTTCTTCGAAGTAAGACAATTGTGAATAAGGGATGGCGGGCGCCTATGCCAAATCTGACTCTGCCCAAATTGCACGAGTGTGGCACGAATCACGCCAACCTCGCCCCTCCCATGCCGCTTGAGTGCTGTCTCGGTGCACGGAGTGTCGGGTAATTCAGCCGTAGTCTGTCAAATCAATTCTATAATCTTGACCCGGTCCCCTCCTCACATTTCCTTTGATCTGACTACGTGAGCGTGCCGACTACCCTGAGGTCCCCGGTCCCTTCACCTCAACGGCTGGTGAGTGGAAGCCTAATGAATGCAAAGATCATACTTCAAGGCCAAACATTCGTCTATATTCCCAAGGCGTGGCATCATTTCATCACGTCGTCTCATTCCGACGACGAACGTGTGTGAGGTGATCCGCTGCCGTGCTCGCCAACTACGCCATCAACAGCATATACTTCTTCGATATGCCGGGCGGTGTTATGTGAGGATGCCATCCTCCATAACCGGACGCGAACCCTGTGGCACCCTTTCTCATATACGGCCTTCCATGCAAGTGAGCTCCGGGTGCCCTTAGAGGACGAGGCGTGGATACACCCTATTAAAGCCATAATGGTCAAGCGTGACAAACCAAAAAATACCTTAATTCGAGGTAAGGTAATGCACCCAGCAATGAACCCGGATCGAGGATGAGCTTCACGGCATCAGTTCGCTCGTCCCAAGCATCCCGTTCTTCAGGTGACGCCTCGGGCGCCCTCCACTCACCCTCCACCCCCACAACCCGACTCCTGAGGAGGCCCCATCCAAATCCCAACCCTAACCTAGAGGACCCGGTGCTCACCCTCACTAACCGTCGATGTTAAATTAGACCCGGGAGCACCCAGTCTCACATCAGATGCGGGGAGGCCTCCCAGAGCTCCCAGAGGCACTGCCCTGCCACCAGCGGTCACTTCAAATCAAGCAGCCCCTCCAGAATCCAAATGAGCCTGCAAATTTTCTCGCCTCCACACCCACACACCGTCGGTGCGATGCCACTGGCCCATCAGTGGAGTTTCCTCCATCCCCTGAGTTTTCAGGCCAGCCGGGACACTTAATGTCAAAGTGAGGTGTGAACGGTGCTCTATTAGTTGGCACTAGTTTTGTGATGGGCCATTTTATCGTGGTTCCTACTTTAGCTTCAGTTAGTTTATGTTGTTTACTTTAGTATGTTTTAGCCCTCGTATTAGTTTATGTTTTTTATGGTAGGTCATTTTTCCTGCTTTTGTTGTTTCTAGTCACTAGAGTCCCCGGTATTAGGATATGTTGACGCGAGAGCGTTTAGTAAAAGTAGGGTGGATGCCATGCTTGGTGTCAAGGATTCTTTTAATCTAGTCCACATAAATCATGGACGAACATAGTATAAATCCAGTAAAGGATTCAGATGGTGTTGTGATGCTGGAGAATTTTATATTTAATAGGTAGTGGGAGGCAAAGTGGAATCACCCTCCGATACTCAAGAAACCATTTCTCAACGAGCCTATAACACTCACACACAAATGACCCCAGGTGGAGTGCCTGAAGCTCATCTGCTACTAAGGCTCAACAAACCCCGGGAGACCCTAAACACCAAAGTGATGGGACACCTAACAAAAGATGGATCGCCTTCGAGCCCGGCTATAGAAAAAAAAAAATAAAAAATAAAAAATAAAAAAGAGCAAGAAAAAGAGAATAAACATATGAACGTAATAAGTGGATCTTCTTAATCGAATCCCTGCACAAATCCGAGGGGCCTTTCAGCCTAATGCCCCTGCTCACCAAATGAGTCACTCAGCTCTCAATTCGCCCAATATTATGGTGGA
Organism: Tetrastigma voinierianum; assembly: GCA_016808115.1. Lineage (NCBI taxonomy): Eukaryota > Viridiplantae > Streptophyta > Magnoliopsida > Vitales > Vitaceae > Tetrastigma > Tetrastigma voinierianum. The sequence goes on along the minus strand of JAEQBH010004863.1, from coordinate 150,217 downwards.
GCCAAGATGGATGTTTCTACAACTTAGGGTCTAGGGTTTTCAGCTGGAGTGTTCCCAGTGATTCTTCCCTCGAGGGGAACCGAATGCCCAGTGTTCTTAACCAACCGTGGGGAAATGCCAATTTGACTCGCCGTGAACACTTTAACATAAACTTACGGGTACTAGTTTTCTTTCAAGTAGTATGTTTAATGACTACAAACCGTGTTCCTCCTATCCTTCTCAGATGATTCTCCTAAATCAGGTGAGTTGAACTCGCCAAGTTTGGGGGTGTCACCGAGGTATATGTTAGAGGTCACGGATTCAATGCACATAGTTTTTTCGGGAAAGGCAATTGAATAATTCTGAGGTGTTGAGGCATCACAACTACACCGCTTAAAATAATTCTTTCTCGAAGTCGAACACCCCTTTTACGGATCCCCCGGGGCACTCTGAACAAAAAGATATCGGGCAGACAACCACTTGATCCTTAGTCTCCACGAAGATGCACCGCCAATCCCGGCAAGAAGGTGCAATGTGGTAGCTCAGGTGTCCGTTTATCGCCTCGCCGGGACAAGCAAGAAGCCGTCAGCGTGATGAGTGCCTTAAGACACTCATGCCATACCCGGGCTGTCTGCCTTATGGCGAGGTCTATTCTTACGGCTAAACAGATTTTATGGAATCTCACATCTGATTCTTCCATTTCGTGTGAATAGCAGGTGGAATGGGCAATTTTTAGGATCATTTTGGAGCAAAGAGAAGAGCGTAAAGTCGAACGAATGTCGCTGACATCCTAACCCCTCACGGCCTAACGCCCCGACATTCCAACGCCCGACGCTGTGGTCAACGAGAAAGTGGAGTCAACAGATCACCTGGCCATGACGTCAATGCCCCCCTCCTCTCCTCCTTCTCCTCCCTCCCTCCCCCCCTCCTCTCCTGGGACGCAAGTACTTTTACCAAATATCATTAAAAAAGAAAAGTACTTAAACTGAGGAGGATCAATCGTACGATAAAACTAGGGCAACAAAGCATAGCAAAGAATGACCCAGATCAGCGGAGAAGACACTTGCTTTTGTATTTTCTTCTTCAAAACGCTGAGTATTTTGGTGACCGACATGCGTATAATCTGCTTCCGGGGTGTTCTAGGATTCACATCTGTGTTTCGCTGAACCCTCGTCACGATCGAATGAATTAAGATTTGATTTTATATTAGTCATTATTTGTGACTTGCTAGTATTTTCTTCTATATTCCGCATTGATTTATATACATGTGATGTTTGGCCAACATTGGCATGGGATTTTGTCGGGTAGTCCAAGATCAAGAGAGATGCTATATTTTCCTAGGATTCGACAGAGCTAATTCCCTGCAAATTTAGAAATAGAGATATCCCATTCCATGGGCGACATATTAGAACATTTTTCTGAGCATTGGGCTGTAGAGACACTCAAACCCCCACAGCGAGATAGGCGAATATTACCCGAGAGAGGGTATCTCGTAGGTAATGATCACCCCACCCATCAATAAGTCATTTAATAGACTGACTAGTAATTTCTAGCAAATCCATCAAAAGTGGCAAGGGGAGACAAAGCCCTAGTCTCCACTACACAAAGGATTTACTAAGATAAATTAGTTTAGGTTAATTCACATTAGTTAATTCTGCCATTCAAAGCTTACGCCCATATAATATTCAAAGGCTAATTTCAGTAGTCAACGCGCTTCTCCCCTATGGGATTCGATATTTGTATTTTTTTGGGTAGGGTACATTATAGTTGCTTGATACGACGCTGGGCACTTGCACAATATAGCTGATATTTTACACATCATGCTTGGCCATCAGTGGCCCTATTATGCTTTGACATATTAGGAGTTTCTATGATTTATCTCTGGTTTGATGCATACTCACATGACTTGCACTAACGCGATGGACATGACCTGCATTTTAATCAAGATTCCCTGGTCGCTTCTCACCAGCCTCTCATCCCCAGCTTTATGTGCTCAGATTTCTATGCTTGATTTTAATGGGCGATGGACTTATTGCTACCATATTACCTCATGATATCAGAGCCTCGCGTGAGGGAATCCTAATTTGCGGACCTACCTTTTCTTTTAACACTATGTCCGGGTTTGTCACCCGCTGATGACATTTTTAAAATGGTAATAATGACATGAGTATTTTCGAGCATTTGTCAGTCATAGAATTTCCTCGACGCAGACCACTAGAACCCAGGTATAGCACATATGGCGTTGATGATGCGAGAATGATGACCCATTGCGGTCAGTCAAAGTTTGATTCCATATGAGATGCGAAAGCCAAAAATCATTTCCGCAAAGATAGAGTTGATGGATTTGGTGGCACCGTGACACCAGTGAGACGAAGATTCATGCCTTTCCCATTCCATGATGAGAGATTGATTGACCTACTCAGGTCATACTTAGATGTATTTGCATGGTCGTATGAGGACATGATAAGCCTTAACCCCACTATAGTTCAACATCACCTGCCCATTCTTCCAAGCATACGAGTCATTTATGTAACTGAGAGACTACACCACCTCGGAAGCAGTTTGCAGTTGGCGAGGAGATTCACAACCTCAAGATCAAGCTTCCCTCATTAGTCAGAGTATCCCAAGTGGTTGGCAGCCACACTTGCACCAAAGGATGGCAAGGTGTTAGAGCTTTAAGTTGACTTTCGAATTTAAACAAAAAGTCATTCCCGGCATGATTTTCCTCCCACACATCGATATAAGAATGGGACAAAGATCGCAAGGCACTATGTCATTCTTCATGGAGGTTTCCGCATAATCAATTTTTGATGACTCAAGAGATGGTGGAAAGGTTTATTTCATCATCAGTAGGGTGTACTTACTGCTATCGGATCATGCCATTTGAGTTAAAGAATGCAGGAGCCACTTATCAAAGAGCTGCTACTTACTATCCTGCTTATGGCACATGGAGATGTCGAGGGCTGTGGATGACATGGATATGAAGTCCCAAGAGATAGTGTGGCAGATCACTTAGCGCGATTACGTAGATTGAATCCCAAGAAGTGCACCTCGGTGACTTTGGGGAAAATTACTGAGGGCCACATCATGAAACACAAAGAAAAAAGGAAAGCTGATCCGTAAAAGATCCTGAAACAAGACTTGAAAGTATGTTCGCTCCGGTATCGAGGGAGATTAGGGGCTTTCTAGGCAGATTGCAATACACCGATCATTTCATTGCTAGATTAACAAACATATGCGAGCCTATCTTCCGTCTTCTAAGGAAGAATCAGCTTATAGTTTGGAATGATGATTGTCAAAGGATAAGCTAAAATATTGTAAGAGCGCCCTCTCTTCATTTAAAGGTTCCCCCACACTGTGGCGCCCTTTACTTATACTACAACTTAGGACATGGCTGTGGGATGCACATGCCAGCTCCTCATATTGACTCAAGGAAGGTGATTCTATATCACAGGTATCTAGGAATCAACAAAATTTATACCTAAATTTCTCCTACTGTCGTAGTATTGCCAATGCGAATATAAAGGCTCTAGGGCCTAAACACATGGCGTTTTCTTCATTTCAAATTATTTACATAAAGTGAAATTCAAAATGGTGAATTTGTTTTGGATTTTGGGGTTTGATAAAAACAGGGGGTGTAATGGTTGAAAACTGGAAATAAAATGAAGTAAAAAATATAAAAGAAAATTCCTAAGCATCGCTATTGGGCTCAGTTCTAATGGTAACTATGGGTCCTCAGTCTTTTCACTATTTTCGTGAGGACGCACTCTTATAGTCATCTCCCAAACCAGTTCTTCATTTAGCTATAAAGTCTAACCCTTAATAACTATCCTTTGAAAAATGGTATTCACTGAGCATCAATGGTCTCAAACAGTGGAAAACAAGTCTCCTTGACTCACCTTCCAATGAATAGTAGATGGTAACTAATGAATCTCATTGGATCTAGAAATAAGCATCCACTAAACCCTAAAAGATTACCAAATACGGATCATTCAAGGTGCATCGAAGGGATTTAAACATATAGTTAAAAGGAGACACGTGAATAGCAGTGAATACCTGCGTTGAGAACATGAGAACCCCGCCTTTACCACATATCCTGTCACAAGAGCCTCTCTCCTCCAAGGAAAGCATGGTTTTAGCCGCTCATCCCCGCAGGGTGTTTGGCTACATGGAGAAAGGGATATAGCTTTAGGAAAATGAGAGAAAATGAGAGAAATGAGAAAGAGCGAAATCGCAAAGCCCCGCCAAAAAAACTTTATTAATGATCCAAAAGTCTTCTCTTTACAGTGATGCTTGGTACTTATATACTACCCAAAGCCAAGCAAAATTATAAAAAAGTATGAATTGATCACTATTACATTGAGAGGGGGAAATCAAGAAAACCCAAACAAACCCAAAAAAAGCAACAGTCACTAAAGGTGCAGGAGCAAGTTCGTTAGGTTTAAAATTACAGTGAAAATTCTGTATGTGCCGCGACCGTGAGTCTATAATTTCGCTTTCATAAAAATTCTGTGGGTTGCGAAATTTCAGAACCCATGCGAAATTGCCAAGGTGCTCTGATTCCATGCTGCTCTTCTTCCAATTTCTGATATAGGTAGGACCTTGACATGCCAATTGGTTAATTAAGGTGATTACTACACAAAAAGTGCTCAAAACCTATATTAATAGGGTGTAAAATAGCACTATTTTTGTATTAATCACACCCCCCCAACTCCGACACATCGCTTATCCCTAGCAATGGAGTTAAGAAAGACATAAAGGCAAGATGAAAGCTGCAAGTATCGGTAATAAAATGGTTTTCAAAATCAATGAAGTGATAAACCCAACCTTACAATGCAAGTTATCAAAATCCTATCCAATGACCATTTCAGAAGAGTGCGTGCTATGCATAATCAAGCATCAAACAGTTATTAACTCCTAGAGAACCAACCTAACACCTTCCACATACAAAAACCTAAGTGTTAACTTGATTAGTTTTCAAAATAATCACAACCTGTTTTCCCCAACTCCAGCTATTCTCTAAACCTAGCAGACTAACCAACCTCAATAGATCATTGATTCGTGTCATAGTAGGTGTTTTGGAATCAACAAAATTTATAACCTAAATTCCTACTGCCGTAGCAAAGCTACTGCACTATAGTGGTTTTAGGGTCGAACTTAGGGATGGGTTTTCTTCGCACAAAATGATTTACAATGATTCAAAATAGTGAATTTAAGTTTGGATTTGGGGTGTTGTTAAAAACAATGGATTGAATTGTTTGAAAACTAAAAATAAAATGAAATAAAATAAGAAAAAGAACTCCTTAAAGAGTTGGGCTACTGGGTTTGAGGCCCTAAGGTGAATGAGAGGTCCTCGGGTCCTTTTTCTCGTGTTGGGGAGGATGACCTATAGTCATTTCCCGAACCAGATCTTCATTTGGCCTTAAAACGAACCCCTTATAATTTTTCCAAAAATGGCATTTAATGAGCATACATGCTCCCAGATAAAGGAGAGAACACACTCCAAACCTACCCAAGTAAAGAACTAATAGAGGGTAATTCACTTATATCGCGATTCAGTAACAAAACATCCAATCGAACCCAAAAAGCTTGCCAACACAGTTAATCAAGGTATATTTGCCATGAGATTTAACCTCGGTATGATATGTTATAAATGATCATAAATGCTAGCATTAAAACGTGAGAACAAATTATTTTGATCTCAAAATCGTTACCTAGTAGCCCTCTCTTTTAAGGATGGAGGGGTTTGTTGTTCATCCCCTGAGTTTTCATCCTCAAGGGTGTTCAAGGTGTGAGAAATCGAGAGAAAGTGGGAGAGTAAAAGAGAAAAGCTTGAAAAGCAGAAAACCGGAGCTCTTCCCGCCAAAAGCTTCATTGGAAAAAAGTCTCCCGCTATACAGGTACAAATGGCTTATATAGCCACCAAGACAAGCAAATTACCAAATCAACAAAACGCTTAATCGTTATAAGGACAAAATGGGAAGAAATCAAAGAGGAACAAAAGGCAAAATTCAACCGCGCTAGGAATGTCGCAAGGCCGAAGTGAATAAAGGTACAGGAGGTACGCGAATAAGGTGAAATGGGCGCTTTCGCAGAACTCCGTGGAAATTTTGTAGGTTGCAAATTCCTGCAACCCCTGTAAATATTCCGCAAGCACATATTTCTCACTTTCGCCTTCTTCCTTCGAGATCCGATCTCGCAAAGATGAGTTCAACTCTGGTTCTTCGTGGTTTGAATTGACTGACACTCGCATGCAACAGTTGCAAAATCAAGCAAAATTAGCTGACAAAAATGCTATTAGTATAATAGCAGGACCTTAATATGCAAATCTGCCAGACTTATGCCTAATAGTATTTGAAAGTGTGCTCAAACATGCAATAAACAAGGTTCAAAATAGCACTTTTTGAGCATTAATCACACCCCCCCCCCAACCTGGCTACACATTGCTGGGCCCTCGAGCAATGAAAGAAAGAGAGAGCATACAAAACAACAAAAATGATGTACACAAAAAAATGGTATTTCAAAAGGTTATGAACGAGTGTTCAACCCTCAATGAGAATCACTAAAACCCTTGCCCAATAACTATCTCGAGAGAATGAATGCCATACAGAATTGAGTATCAAAAGAGCCTCCCTCTTGGTGAATCAACCAAAGACTTCCACCAAAACCTAAGTGTTTGTTTGATCAATTCTCATCAATAAATCGCAACCGCACTCTCCCCAACTAAGCTACACGCTCTCCATCAGATACACTAACTAACCTAAATAGACGTGACCCACTCTTTATTCCACAACTCTTTTGTGTTGTAGGGTGCAATGGCCGAGAATCGACCTCACCAAAGTCCAAGTAACTGTGGATACTCGATGACTCCCAACCAATTAAGGCTTAGAGCACCAATCCATAAGGATCTTTCGACCACTAACTCTTCGTGTTTCACCTGTGACTTCGAATGATTTCGAACTCCAAAGACTACAACTTGCTAAATTCCACCCATCCACTAGTGTAGCGAGCACTAAGTCTATCATTCAACTACTATTAAGGGCACCAAAGTTTTAAAGATTCTCATTATATACCCTGACTGCGGGTCGTCGTTTCTAAGCATTGCAATCTCTTTCTTTTTTTCTTTTTCTTTTCTTTCTTTTCTTTTTCTTTTCTTTTTCACTTCTTTTATTTAAATATCATTACTGGCCTTCTTTCACGGGGCCTTAACCTATTAAAGTGCACAATCTAAACTCTATTTATGTAAAGTTTAGAGGTTAGCGCTCTCTTCAAATTTCTATTGTTGAAACTAATGCATAGTGTGTGGTTAGCTGTAGGTGGAAGAAAATGTCAAAAGGTGCCAAGAATTCAACTAACTGGGTCCAACACTTAGTATGAAATCAATCTAACATCAAACAGATCTGGACAAAGTTTCAATTTCAAATCAGAGGCTAGGCAAAATACAAAAATGCGTAATTTTTTAAAATAAAAAAAGTGGGTTGTATAGTATGCATTATATAAAAAAATGACTATATTTTCAGCTTTTAAAAAACAAACTAACAGCTTCACAAACAAAAAAAAACAACTATACAAAAAGGAAACTAAATAGAAGTCATTAAACTTAATAGAAATAGGCTTGAGCTCAAAATGAAAACAAAGACAATGAATGTCACTCTTCGCTAACTCCCTTAACCAAATGTCAAACATTGTCCAATGGGGCTTGATTGAAAGAAAAGGAAGTGCTACCTCCCTTGATGAAAAGTGCTCGTTGTTGGATAGGAGACTTTGCAAGCTTTCCAATCGACATCTTATTTTACCTGCTTGGGCCTAACACTGTTAGAAGAGGAAAAGAGAGAAAAAAAAAGGTTACCAGTTGAATCATTTTGAAAATTTCGCCTTTATAAAAATTTCAAAAGTGTTCTTTTTGTAATATTTAGATTCTAGACTCTCTAAGATTTCCAACGGTAAAAAAATTACACAAAACGGAGTTCGGATGAAAAAAGTTATGTATTAAAATAAAATGGGGCTGCGAAATTAGATATAAGCAAATTTCAAACGTAAGTGGATTTTTTTATTTTTTTAGAAAAATTATACCTTTCTCCACTATTATTTTTTGTAAAAATATTTTCAAAGACTAAAAATTTTTATTTTTTTATTTTTATTTTTTAAAATATATATATACAAATAAAAGAATTTTTTTTTATAAAAGACAAAAGATGTACAAAGGGTCAGTTTCAGCCTTCCGTACGCCTAAGCACACAGACACCAGAAAATTATGTCCATTGCGAATGACTCGCAACCGCGAAATTTCTCGTAGGTTGCGAACAACGAGCCAGCTCTCGCACCTCCCATCGCAAAGCACAAAAAGCCCTGACAAAACTGTAAAATAAAACATGGCGGAAAATTCTTAAAAAAAATATGAAATGTGAATTAATAAGTTAGAAACAAAGATTAACTTAAAATTAGAGAAAATCTAAAAAGAAAAAAAAATTAACTAAATCAAAATAAAATAAAATACAATAGGATAAAAACAAGAAAATCAAAACAAAAAGGGGAAACCGAAGGTCTCCCTCAAAACCAGCGTTCCTTTAGAGGCCGTTGAAACTCGGTGGAGATTGTAGAAATGCGAGGTCTGAAAATGCAAATTTGAACTAACACTCCAACCATTCACGTGGCCATCCAGCTGTGAGTAAATGCTGTAATGTGCCTTTGATATAGTGGCAAAGGTTTGAACAATGGCCAATAGCTTCTTGGTGGTTTTGGCAGTGGCAGCTGGATGGACTAGCCTTTAGCTTAAGAGGGTGAGTCAGTGGATTATGTCGTGCGAGGCGGTATACACTGGTCAATAGAGGGTGCCGGGTAGTGGTATGTTGGTGGCTTGCAAGTGCTGGGCTTTGGGGCTCTTCCATTCTTCCTTTCAAATACCTCCCTACCAAATATTGGGAGGTTTCTTCTTTCTTCTCCCATGGACAAACAACGGAACCAATGTCTGAGGATTCAAAATTCATCAACTAATCTCAGATGTTGTAGATAATCGTTTACACTACCATGGTGTCACTCAGCCACTCTTCCTCTTAATGAACCTTCTACTGGTTGGGAGGCTTTGAAATTGAACACTACAGTTATTTCAAATTTCATCACTTTACTAAATCCATCAATCTCTCTTATCTGTGAGAGCTCTAATCGTGGTCAATTTTTGGCTTCCTATCAGGTCAATTTTTGATCGGGTCAGACATTCACTCGTTTTCCGCTCCTATAAAAGTATCCACCACCAGTCGCCCAAGACAGCCTCAACTTGGGCAGGATAATCGTGGTGGTTGTGGTGGAGCCGAGAGCCTGCACAATAAGTGGTGCTTATGGCTACCTGAGAATCTCAAGCTCCCATGAAGAATCGCGGTGGTTCCTGGTTAGTACTTTCATATGGTGCATTAGTTGGGGGGACACTACAAAAGAATGCACTCATCCATGGAGGGTTTCTATAGTCCCTCATGGACCTAGATGGGTTTGGATTTCTATCCACAGGTTGTTGATTCTGCCATGGAAGGTGTTCAGAATCCCTACGGACATATAAAACATGGTTTCTCTCCACTGAGTACTCACTGTATTTCTCTCCCTCTTCCATTTGGTCAATATTCAAATTCAGTCCAAGTTCCTGTGGAAAATTGACTTTGATCAACCTGCCCTCAGAATTCCTTACCCACTGGAACATGGATTCCTGCAGCAAAAACAAGCCAAACACCCAACGACCAAGAAGCAATCCTACCTAAAAGGTTAGGGTTACCTAAAAATAAATAAATAAACTGTGAACTGAAACTAAGATTAATAGTAAAATATATACAGAGAGAAATTCACTAAGACTTGCGATGAGGATCACAAGCGTTCATCGGGTCATCATTTTCACTTAGGCACCATCCCCAAGAATGGCGCCATTTGTGATTAATAAAGAGGTGTCTCGAATCAACAAAAAATTTATAACCTAAATTCCTACTGTCGAAAGGCAAAGCATCAAGATAGTGATTTGAAGCCTGAATCGGGATGGGTTTTCTTTGCACAAAATGATTTACAGTGATTCAAAATGGTGAATTTCAGTTTGGATTTGGAGTGTTGTTAAAAATAGTGGGTTGAATTATTTGAAAACTGAAAATAAAATGAAATGAAATAAGAAAAAGAACTTCTTGAAGCGTTGGGCTACTGGGTTTGAGGCCCTAAGGTGAATGAGAGGTCCTCGGGTCCTTTTCCTCGCGTTGGGGAGGATGACCTATAGTCATTTCCTGAACCGGATCTTCATTTGGCCTTAAAAACTGAACCCTTATAATTTTTCCTTTCAAAAAATGGCATTTAATGAGCATGTATGCCTGCATGTGGAGAACACACCTCCTAAAACCCTACCTTACAAAGAATTAATAGAGGGCAACTAGAACCGATATCAAAGGATCTAGCAAATAAGCATCCACCGAACCCAAAAGCTTGCCAAGCACACAAGTTAATATGGGTATATTTTAAGAGATTTTAACTCCAGAGTGAGAGAGATAAAAGCATAATGATCATAAATGCCAGTACAAAATGCGTGAGAACACTATTTTACCTCAAAAGATACCCAAAGATCCCTCTTCTTCTAAGGATGGTAGGTTTAGCTAACCATCCTCGAAGGCCATCCCTGCGGTGTGTCTGGGTGCAAGAGAAAGTGAGAGAAAGGGAGAGAAAAAGAGAGAAAAGGAGAAAAGCTGGGAAAACTAGCTCTTCGCCTTAAAAGTTTCTTCTAATCGAAAGTCTCATGCTAGTTGTGTACAAATGGCCTATATAGCCATACCAAGACAAGAAAATTACCAAAATCAATAAAAGTAGTTAATCAAGCATATGACAAAAATGGGAAGAAACTGCAAAAGAGGAGCAAAAAGGCAAAAATTCAAACGGCGCCAGTATAGTGTCGCAAGGCTGAGATGCAACAAAGGCGTAGGAGGCATGAATAATAGTGGCAAATGCAGAAATGGGCGCTTTCCCAACTTGTACCGCAGTTGCGAATTTCGCAACCCCGCAGTACCCAAGAAGTTCTTACATTTCTCACTTTTGCTCTTCTTTCCTTCCCGAGATCTGATCCGCAAAGATGAGTCTAACTTGGCTCGAAGCCTGAGTTCCACTTATAATTTCGAAGCAAAATAGCTTGGGTAAAAACTACAAAATTAGCCAATAAATGCGATTAGTATAACAAAGAGTGGACCCTAATATGCAACCCAAGTTAACTACGCTGGATTAGTACACAAATGTGCTCAAAACTCGTAATAAACAGTGGTTCAAAATAGCACTTTAAGCACTAATCAATCAAAGACCCACTTTTATTCCATAGCTCCTTTTTTTTTCTTTGTTTTTTTTTTTTTTTTTTATAGGCACGCCGAGGGTATCGAACTCCTACAAGTGTCCATGTAACGAGGGTCCACCGATGACTCCCAACCAATTAAGGTTTAGGGCATCAAGTCATAAGGATCTTTCGACCACTAACCCTTCAGGTTTCACCCCGGACTCTTAATGAGTTCAAATCTCCAACACCTACAATTTGCTAAACTCAACCTATTCACCCATGTAATGAGAATGGTGGCCTGCGACCCAACCGCTTGTTTAGTGGCACTAAGCTTCTTTAAAAGACTTTCACTATATACCCTCGACCTGCTTGGATTTCATAAGCGTCAATTCTTTCTTTTCTCTTTATTTTTCTTTCTTTTATTTTCTTTCTTGCTCAAAGACCTACTGTCTTTTATTTAGGGTCCTGACCTATTAAAGGTGGTCGTAAGTACTAGTTGACTTTGTGGCTTGAAGGCAAGGCAATTTTTCAGCCTTATAAATGAAATCTTAATGCACAAGCAGGGGTGGAGAAGGTTCAAAAGGAAGAAAAAGGTTGGAAACAAAAGGAATTTCAACTGATTAGAAACTCAATTGGGCATAGCACCATTCAAACATCAACAACATTGGAACAAAATTTCAATTTCTCATACTACAAGCTGAGCATTACAAAAAAAAAAGGTTTCTGAAAATGAGAAATTGAAAGCATGAACTAGAAACAAAAAAAAAAAAAAAAACATGCATTATGCATTGTAAAGAACTAACTAGCTAGTTTCATTCAACTAAATGTAGCTGACTTGTTTCAAAAAACATAAAACAACATTTTATTCCTTAACTCTCCCCAACCGAATCTCTCTACATTGTCCTCAATGTGGTTATGAATTGAAATTTAAGTGAGGATACCTCCTGAGAAATGTACTTAAGCATATGGGAGGAGGAACCACATGAAACAAGCAACAAATAGAGGAGAAGTAAACTAAAAATATTAACAGTGCAAAATATGATCGCTTATACAAGAATGAAATCAAAAGATAAAAGTATGCTTCCCAAAGGCCTTGCTCAATTCCATTCGCTTCTAAAATGATCAAGTCGGAAGAAGATAAGAGAGGTTGCAAGGACTAATTGAGAATTTAAAAATTATGCCCTTATCATAATCTCAAAAGTGCATCCCCATTCAATTTAGGCTTCTAGAGCCTTAGTTTTTGGCATCCCTTATCCCCCTTAGTTTGTGGTTCTCGTACTTCGCTGATTCTAATTTTCGCACTCGCCTGATTCCTACTTTTCCCAACACTACGATTCTACCTTTCTGTGATCTGGCTCGGATTTACTTCTTTCCCAAAGATCAGCCGGATTCCCACTTTCTGCATCAGCCTGATTCCACCTTTTCGCACTCGGGCCGACCCTACTTCTTCCTGTGATCAAATCTGACTTACCCTTTTCGGCACCACTCAAATCTGGCTCCCTCCCACATCACCAAACCTCTCCGATACCGTCGAATTCCTATTTTCCCGGCACTCGCCTGGATTCTACCCTTCTCAGATAGTCGCCTGGATTTCTATTTTTCCAGCACTCACTTGGATTCCTACTTTCAATATCATTCTGATTCCACCTTTCTAAAGATGCCCACCCGGATTTCATTTTTCTCTCGGTACTCGGGCCGGATTCTACCTTTTGATACATCATCGACTCCAATCTTCTGGTATCACTCACTCATACCCTCTCCAAAGATCGCCGGATTCCTACTTCCTGCACTCACCGATTCTACCTTTCTCCGTTGTCAGCCTCCGATTTCATTATCTTTTCCGACATCATGTCAGGATTCTTCATCTTCTCCGGCATCACACCCGAATTTCATTATCTTTTCCGACATTGTGCCCGGATCACTCATCTTCTCAGGCATCGTGCATGGGTTTCTCTAAGTCCTTCGATTGGGGTGACTTTGTTCCGTTAAATTTCCGGGCATTAGGTAAGGGGATAAAATTGTCGGGTCATTGCTTCTTCTACTGTAGTTCATTCACTCTTGCACGCTCCACTCTCAGACTCATGGTTCAATTTACATAAGAGGGCATATTTGTAGACCCTCAATTTTGTCTCTCAACACTTACATTTTATCCTATGGGTGTCACACTCACCTATCATTCTCATATGGCACCGTTAGGGCCCCATTTAACCTTAGTCAATTTCCGAGCCTCAAGTGAGCTTATATATGGTCCATTGAGTGTGTATGTAGTTCACTTCGGAGTGTCATCATGGCGGTTTTTTTTATTGGCATTGTGCCATAGGATGCAAGTGGGGGCCCTCGAGGTTTTAGCTAAATCGGGTTTATCGAGTATGTCAACCCGCAGCACTGGGTTTACTCGATCAGATCTCCCTTGTCCAAACTCGGAATCATGCATCGTTTGTTTTGTTAGATTCCTTATTCGCCAAGGAGGTTTTGTTAAAAATTCATAATTTTTGTCAACCGTTTGACCAATCGGTTTGACTAGTTCGTCAGGCAAAGACGCATACAATAATCGCTTTTGGTGATTTCGCGCAGCACCCTCCTTGTTTCGATCTTATCTCCTTTGTCTTAACTCGGAATCGTGCGCCGTTTTTTTTTTTTTTTTGGTCTCCTTAATCTTAGGAAACATTCTATAAAAATTTCATAATTTTCTCTAACTGTACTTTTAGTGATCCGCTTCAACTGTTCGTTTTGAATACCTTGTGTGGAATGCTGATTTTTGTGATTTTGGAGCCCAAACACCATATGTATCGTGCCCATATGCTCCAAATCAGTCTTAGGTGGTATTTTGGGTCCATTTTGGGCTTTGATTGAGTTACATGCAGCCCACCATGAACCATGTGATTTATTGTGAAGCAAGTCGAAAACTTGGGTTATATCAACTTGCAATGGGAATTGGGCGAGGAGTTATTCTGTGGAGGCATGGTTTCATGCCAATGGAGCTCTTTCCAGAGTTTGAAGGTGGAAAACACTATGTGGGCTCAGAGGCTGAGGTGGAATTAGCATGTAAAAGAGAAATATCACAGTGTAAGGGACCTTTGGTACTTTTTTCTCTTCGGGCTCTATGCACATTTTCGATTTCTTTCCGATGCTTAGCTTGGATTTTTCAAGGCTTTTATGGAAGAGGGCATCAGACCCTTGCTCCACTCTATTTCATATCTTCTTCCCTTTGCCTTGATCCTTGAATAAAATACATCTTTTTGCTTGGTTGGCCCAAGCACAGTTTGTTGGGTAAGGCAATGGTCCATAGGGCTAAGTTTTCGCTGGTAGAAGGCTTCACGCTTCTCACAGGCATATTTCATTCTCGATTATCTCATGAGACCTTCAAGGTCTTCACAAAGGATGATGAGAATTATGGGGACTTCCAATACGGGTGTCGCCCTTGAATTGAATGGTACGGTTTTCACGCTCATACGTGGGAACCGGTTCAGCAGTTTTTGTTGGGCTGCCCCGATTTTAGAAAACACAACGGACTGTTTTAGTTGGTTCTCACTCATCCAAGCTGACAATCATGCACCGTTTATTTTTTTAGTTTCCTTATTCTTTAAGGAATATTCTGACCAAATTCTTATTTTCTCAAATCTTCATTTGTACTGGCTTCTATGCTCATACATGGAGCCGCATCAACAATTTCGTCACAGCCTGCTTATAGAAAATACAATGGGGCTTTGTTTCAAATGGTTCTCACTCATCCGAGCTGAGAATCATGTACCGTTTTTTTGCTAGTTTCCTTATTCTTTAAGGAATTTTTTGACCAAATTTGAGGTTTTTCCTCAACCGGCTGAACCAGTTGGGAAACCGGACCAGCTGGTTCATTAGCTCACAACAGCGCTTGGGTACTTTTTGTTTTTGTTTTGTGTCGATTCTCACTATCTCTGAGTTGGAAATTACACTGCTTATTTTATCGATTCCTGAATCTGTGAGGAAGGTCCTGACAAATTTTGAGAACTTCTCTCAACCAAATGAATCGATTAGGAAACCGGATCAGTCGGTTCATTAGGTTCAATTTTCTCCAACAACAAATTTGGGTCGCGGTATCAGCTCATTTTTTGACGAGCGGTGTTCCCGATTATTAGCTGAATGTAGGTGTGTGATTGCAAGGTTGTCTCTTGTATCCTTGGGATTGGTTTGAGCCTATGGTATTGCACTTGCGAATGGTTACTTGGGTCTATTCCCAGAAATTTGTGAATGGCATGACTTTCTAGGAACAGTGGTTGTATGTGGAGGCTTTATGTAGTTGAATTTGCAACTAGGTTCATGGGATTTAGGTAGCTGAATTTTAGTTTGGTTCTAGGGATTTAGGTGGCTACATTGCTTGTAAATTAGTGAATCCTATGGTCTTCATTTTAATAAAATGGGGTAGCTTGGTTATAGCCCCGTTTTAGAATACTTTGTCGTGTTTCAATTAGTTCTCATTTCCTATCCAGCTCGAATCATGCACCGTTTGTTTTGTTAGATTCCTTACTATATGAGGAATGTTTTGACAAAGTTTAAGAATTTTTCTTAATCGTTTGGACCTGTTGAGAACCGGTTCAACTGGTTGTGCAAGACAGCTCATGGGAAGCCCCCTATTTTAGCATGTTTTAAGCCCAAATCTATTATGGCGTGCTCCCATTTGCTCCAAGGAATCTATGGGCTGCCTTTAGGGTCTAAGTTCAGTTTCGGTTTGAAAAAAGTGGGGTAGTAGGCAATGTGGGATTGGTAAGTATGGTTTGGTTTTTGGGATTTTAAAGGAATGTGTGCTAAAGCAAGCAAACCACTTACCTCATTTCATTCTTCTTCCCTTCTTTTGGTATGGGATCCGATATTTGGTTTTAAAATGCATAATGTATGATGTATTATTTTCCCCACTCTATTCCCGCAGCACATGGTTAAGGACCTCAAGTACGTGTCATGCGCGTATCGGTATTCATATGTGTACAAGGTGTTTGGACTCGACACTAGGTGCATTTGAGCTTTGTCGATCGGGATTTCTATGCACTTGGCAAGGGACTGATTCGTTAGCCAAGTAGGTGTTTGAATCAACAAAATTTATATCCTAAGATTCCTATTTACTGACGTGAAAGGCAAAAGCTATCGTACTAGTGGCTCTTAGGGTCAATAATGGGATGGGTTTTCTTGTGAGAGAAGAGAGTTGCAAAGTAAGCATTGAAAATGGTGCTTTCTGATTTTAGGGTTTCGTAAAAATAGTGTGTGTGAATGGTTGAAAACTGAAATAACTTAAGTAAAGAGTTAAGAGAATTCCTTGAAGTCTCGGGGCCTACTAGGCTTTAGGGTTCTAAGTTAACCGACACATGTCCCCTGCCTCTCGTTGGAGATCATGACATATAGCCGGCTTCCTAACTGGATCTTCATTTAGCTTCAAACCTAAACCCTAAATTTTTCCTCATGGCATTTGATCGGGGTATAAATGTCTCTAACGGTGAGAACATATTCAAGAACCCACCTTACAATAACTAATAGTGGAGACAACTAATCGGGCATCAAGTGATCTAGTGAAAGTATCCACTCCAACTCCAAAAAGCTTACAAATACACATTAAGGAGAGCATGCCTAAGAGAGATTTTAACCTAAGGTGAGAAGCAGAGCACAAATACTTTTAACACGTATACATGAAGAGTATTGAGAACATGCGCCTAAGCTCCAAAAATCAAGACTCCGCCTTCCTTCATGATCAGGGGTTTTAGCCGAGCATCCCTTGATTTGTCATCATCAAGGGTGTTTGGCTACCAAGAAAGTGCAAGAAAGTGAAGGGAGAAGAAGAGAAAATCACCAATAAGCATAGAAAGTGGGCAGGAAGCTTCGTGCCAAATTTCGACGACACATGAAGTGAAAAGTTGATTTGATTACGCGCTGTGGATCGAGCTTATATGTGTGCTCGGGGTAAGATAAGGAAATTACAAAAAGTGTACTAATGAACCAAAAATTACATGAGGGAAAACTTGTATAAAACCACAAGCCGGGTCACAAGCAAAAGAAGTCAATTCAAGGGAGCAAGAGCCATAAAATTCGTACTGGGCGAATTTCAGGCCGCGAAAATTTGCAACCTACGGAATTACAGTTGCCAATTTTGCAACCCTCAAAATTTGGCACATCTTGCTTTTCCTTTCAACAACTTTGTTCGAATTTCTCTTATTCGAGCATGCACTCGAATTCGCCTGCGTTCATCGTGGTTTGAATCGAATTGAAGATAATGAGGCATTTGACTCCGCAAACTACTGCTAAAATAGCTACAAAATGTGATAAGTAGCAGCTGACCCCAATGTAATAATTGAGTGCCATGAAGCTCGATTATACAAAAAGTGCCTAAAACCTACTATAAACAAGGCTCGAAAGTGCACTATTTGGTTACTAATCACTCCCCCCAACCAACACCTTGCTAGTCCCTTAGCAATGATAAAAAGAAAGAAGATCATGCAGGATATGTTTTTGCAAAAATGGACTGTCTGTTCAAAAAGTGTGTGTAAATAATGCCCAACCTTCAGTATGACAAATTGGGACTTTGTATAAAGACCGCCAGAGAACAAATTCCACATGTGAACGAGAAGTTTAGAGCAAATTTGTTCATCTCAAGGAAATCAACCTAAATTCCACCAAAATCTAAGTGTTTTCGTGTGATCACTTGTACCAATAAGTCGCTAAGCTACTCCTCCCCAACTAAGCTACCGCAAGGCCTTATACTCGTTGACTCCACCTAAATAGATTCGGCTTCCACTTTATTTCACACTTCATTATATCGTAGGGTGCAATGCCTAAAACTCGACTTCACTCAAAGTCCGTAATCTGGATCTACCGGCGGACTCCCAACCAACTAAGGTTTAGGGCATCAAGACAAATGGATCTCTCGACCACAAACTCCACAGTTTCACCCTTATTTCCAATGATTTATGAATCTAGCCTTATAACAACTCAACCCACCCATCCACCCATGTAGTTGAGCATTTAGGCTCACAATTCTCAACGCCTGGTTTAGGCACCGTGCTTTAAAGGTCATTCCCCCTGACCGTGCCTCCTGAAGCAAGCCTTCATAAGCAAAGCATCGTACCTTTCTATTCACGTCTTTTCTTTTCTTTGTCTTTTCTTTTCTTTCGAAGACTCATCGCCTTCTTTTGGGGAACTCTAACCTATTATGGGTCGTCAACAAAGCTAAGGTTGGTTTTGCAAAGTAAAGGGGAGTATGCAGCTTCTCAGCCTAATGATGAAAACTGATGTGCACTGTGTGTGTGGGTAGAGAATGGCGGAAGACAGGGGTTAATTACCAGGGTCTTCAACTGACCAACAACTCAATCAAGCATGGAACCACTCAGCATTTAGCGGTAGCATACAAGGCTTCCAACTTTTCAATTTAAGGTGAGTGCAAACCACAACAATATAGGGACAAAATGAGATGCAAAAGGTGTAAAAATAGACTAGGGTTAGAGAGAGATCAAGGTGAATTTACAAAATTCAATCCCTGCAAAATAAGTAAATAGCAAGCCTCAAATATACAAAACGGGCTTTGGCCGGGTACGCGTACAAGCAAAACTAAAGTCAAGTATGAACATCATCTAACACTAACCCGTCCCAAGAACTAACTGCAGAAAGTTAGTGGAGGAAGTGGTACTCCTCCTCAATCTACGGCCAGAGAGGACCTCATCCTCAGCCCGGGCAGCTGAGGTGTCGGGCTGTAAAGTGGTCGACATCATCGCAACCGCTTAACACATCCAAGGAATCGTAGGGTCACGGGTGGAGGAGCTGATCCCGCTGTGAGGGATAATGAGGTGTCCCGGAAAAGTGGCATGCAAAGAGATGAACCCGGGAGGCCTATGGCTCTAGATCTACATGAGGGCTGGCTCAACCTTTGCAGCTGGGCGCAGCTCCCCAAGCAGTCATCCTCTCTAGCCGCTGCTCGGGAAGCCGCAATGATGTTATAGGGCGTGGAGAATGTGCACCGCCTATGATAGCCAGGAAAAGTCCCAGTATAGAGGTGCAATGCATCACAAGCAGACGGAGGTGCTCTACACGATATCCGACCGAGCGCTGGGCATGGACCAAGTCCCTGGAGGGTAGAGGGCACTGAGCCTTAGTACCGATGTCGAGCTACTGAGCCGTGGTCGACATGGAGTCAGAGATCGGGTGGAGGAATCGATGACGGCCGGAGCCGAGGCTCCCTGCCAGGCTCAACGACAGGGGACAAGTCCCCTGTGGACTATCATCGGCCCGCCGCCCTCGCCTTAATCCTTCGTGAGGGGGAAGATTAGCACGAGGCCTAAATTTCAACACCGATCGGTTAATATGGGTGGCTCACACGCGCGACGCCCGCCGAGGTTCTGGTCGAAACTGGCTGCTCTAGAATCCGACATAATAACGTGAGGAAATAGAATAGGCATGGACTCTGGGCTGGGCAACTTCGCGTGGACCTGCCCTCGGCTTAAACAAGACGCCATAATCGCCCCACCGGGTCGAAACCAGCAGCCCTCAAATGCGACATATAAAACTCCAAAATAGCGCTCTTCCTTTGAACGATATGCCGAGTGGAAACATATTAGATCTCAAATATCATCAAAAAAGCATACGCTGAGGGAGGTGCCGCTTAAACAATATCGTCCCACCGCGCCCATGAGAGAAGCAGATCATCTCCCCGGTCGGTGGACGGGCCACCGTCAGGCCACCGCGGTTGGCGACCACCCGGCGCGAAGAGTACCGTGATGTCGAGGCCCGAAGTATCCCCTCGGCTCTGGCAATGATGGAAAAATGCAAAGCGCCGGGTTGGGTTTCGCCTAGATGTCATCAGAGTGTAAACCCGATGATCACCCAAGGATAATAGAATCGACGCAAGGCCATGAACAACTCAGATGGTATCTCTCTGCAGACGAGTGCGGAGTTCGCAGCTCCGGTTCGCGAAAATGCCGGAGATCATATAGTAACCTCCTATGGAAATCTCTCCTCCTCGCAATCAACATTCCCGTGACGGGTCGCAAGGAAAGTAAGGTCATCACGACGGACGTGCCAGGATGTGTCCTGGGTTCCGCAATGCCCTCCGATATGAGGCGAGGTGGCGCCGATCTCCCGGGCGGATGACCCCGGGCTTGAAGTTCCAGCCCTCGATGTGGGCCCTTCGGGCCGGCCTGGATGCACAGCAGCGTGGAAAGGGGGCCAACTCTGGCAAGGATATCTCCCCACTGGGCGGTGGGCCACAGAGGTGAGTCTCAACATCAGCAGCTGGCTAAGGCTCCGTGCAGCACCGGGCAGGGAAGCAGTTGGCGATACCGAGGCGTCGCTGGCTGGCAGTATCACTGGGGCCACGGCGGCCAAATGCTCCAGCGGTAGATGGAGGTCCCAAAGAGGAATGGGGTTCTGAAATATGACCCATGGCAAAGAATGAGCTCCTCTAGTCTTCACCACGCTGGCTCGAGGGAAAGCAACCTGAGAGGAGAAGGGTTTTTGTAAAACTGAATAGATGAAGTGTGAATTGAAATGAAAGGAAACAAGGGTTTATATGTGGGATGAGGTAAAGGGAAGACATGAAGAATTAATGGTATTTAATGACCATCAATTAAATGGCCTAAAATATTAGTAAAATTTTAATCAAGCAGGAGAGCGTGAACGGGAGGGCTGCAGGAAACGAAGAGTCAAGTAAAGTGAGCATAATGATTATGCCTACAGTTATAAAAATTTTCACAAATCTCAGAAACTCGCTAAAATTTTGCTCCTCGTACTAGAACACCTACAACAACACAAGACCAAAATTAAAAGTGAGAAGATAAGCTTGAAAATAAGGAAATTTTCAAATTTTGAAAATCAAAGGATATTAATGAAAAATCCTAATTCTTAAAAACTTTAAATAAAAAATTCATTAAAATTGGGAGGGTTTCGTTCCCAGGAACCACTCTGTTTTGCTGTTACAGGCTCTCATAAATATGAGGAGAAGCTCCTCCATGCTTGCAGTGAGGTTAGACACGCCCAAAAAGAGCAATTTTGAACCCTATATTAGATAGGCTCTTGAGTGCTTTTTGCAAGCATTAATCATGTCATTTATACTTAAATTGAAGTGTTCTAGTCTTCTTAGTAACACTTATGTCATTTAGAGGGTATTTTTGGTTGCTTTTTTAGGCTTTTGCACACTCTTGAGTTCAATCTCGAATCAAATGATGAATCATGAAGTTGAATCAAGCCCCAGCCATCAACCAGCCCAAGACTCAATGAGAAAACCAAGGCAAAATGAAGAAAATTCAATGCAGTTGAAGACAGGAGGCAATGCAGTGAAGAATCAACAATGCAGGGATTTTCGCTAGAGTTGTGAAAATTTTTTTGGAAAGCATAGATTGCGAAAATTTCGCAACTTTAGCGAAAATTTCGCAACTTAAGAAAACAATTAAATTTCACTAGAACACATCGGGCTGCTTAGGCACCATTTTTAGCGAAAAAACTTGATTTCGCTTTTACAATACCTCGCTGGTTTAGCGAATTACCTTTACTAGCTGAATAATTGCTCCACCCTTAGCGGGTTTTTACGTTTAGATTCGCGATTTCGGGCTAGTTAGCGAAATTCCTCAAATTCTTAGCTTAAATTTGATGCCTGGTCATGTTTTTGTAATTAATGCTAAACTGCCCCAAATTACAAGGCAAAAGGATACTCTATTATCCTTGAATTTAGCCAATTCCATATTTGGTGGCTTTCATACCTTGAGGAGGCCTATATAAACCCCTCTTGCTTTGTAAGAAGGTGAATAATAGAAGGAGAACAATCGTAAACACCCAAGGGAGAAGATATTTTTGTAAGTTTTGCCTTTGGAAAATAAAGTCTTTTATTTTAGGTTTTGTTTTTATTTTCTCTCTTCTCTCTCCTTCTCTCTTTCTCTTTCCCGGCTGCTAAACATACCCTGAGGATGACAACTCAAGAAATGTCGCTAAGCTCTTTCTTTGAAGAGAAGGAAGCTAGCTTGGTGGTGGGGCATATACATGTTGTCCTTGTATTAAAAACTACGGGTAGTGTATCATGGCCCTTATATTTCAAAACATGGTTGCATAACATTGAATATCATTAATTTGGCTAATACTCTCCATGCTTTGTAAATCCAAAGGTATTCAAAGGAGAGGTAATTGGTGATTCCCTTGTATATGCGCACAGCCTCTAAAATGATATTTATATGTTAGTTTTCTCAAATTAGGGTTGCATAGCATTTAATGTTATTGATTTGGCCAATACTTTCCATGCTTTAGGACTGTGATTCTTTAGATGGTCTTTACGAGCCTCTGAGATGATATTAAATGTTAGGTTTTAAATCAAAAAATATAACTATGCTGGCCTCACACTCAAATAGAGTTGTTTCACATGGGTGAGGTTTGCTAGTTAAATATAGATCCGGTTATGCCATATGACTATATGTTGCATGTCATAACGCGAGGATAAACCCGAGGACAATTTGTCGCCTCTAACTCGCAAGATAGCAACTCTAAATCTTCAAAGCTACCTTTTTCACCTTTAATTTCAGTTTACTACTTTCTCGCTTTCAACTTCATTCCCACTGTTTTTGAAACACAATTCCAAAGAGTCCAAATAGAAAGCCTTACCTTCATGCACTGATGCAAACCATTTCTAGGATGAAAACCCATCCCCGTGAGTTCGAATTTCTAGACCACTATACCGGCAAAGAGCTTGACTACTAAAAGAGAAATTTAGTGTATATAAATTTTGTTGATTTTAGCTCACTTTACTCGTGGCACGGTAGAATCAGTGTTAGAAGCTGAGTTCACCTTCACCCTTGGTGTTAAACATTCTACTCCTCTCTCGTGGTGCTTGTGGCATGACAGACAGTAGCGTGACTGATGCAGTCGATCCTCATTAACTCCGCTTCTTGGTTCTGACAATTTCTTCCGCAGCTTATGAGCAAATTGCTTTTCTTACACCTATTCCAACTTAAAACTTCTTTTGATTTCTCGCCTCATCCTCCTCCGTTTATCATTGTTGCTCAAGGAAAAATGTTAAGCTCCAACGTCATGTTGCCGGGCTGTGAGTCGTGACACCTATCTCTAGCTTGATTATAGCACTGATGTGGTTAAAATGGCCTCCCAAGTATGTTGGGCACTTGCGAGTACTCTCGCCATTGGCCTCAGATCGGCGAAACCACAAATCCAATCGATAATAGAAATCATCTACCTTTACCAAGACATCCTCAACTATCCCCTGTATTTTCACCGATCGACCGCTGGTTATTGGGTGATCTGCAGACTTTTACCCCCAAACCTAACTGCTTGTACATTAAGTATGGCAATAGGTTGACACTGGCTCCCAGATCCAGCAGTGCCTTGTCTATGCAGGCCCCTCCAATGTTGGACTAAGACGCGGATCCCCGGATCTTTGTATTTCAACAAGGTTTCAAGATCGATAGTAGATGACTTGTTCAAACAGAAGGCCTTCTTATTAATGCCCAACCCCTTTTTGACTGTGCACAAGTCCTTTTAGAAATTCTAGCAAGTATAGGTTGGAACTTATTTGATCATGTCAAGTGCTGGGATGTTCACCTTACCCGCCTCAAGACTTCCAGATGCCTTCTTGCTTAGTTTCTTTTGCCTCTCGCTACTGGGGGAAATCTATGAGGCATGCTTTTCTCTTTACCTAATCCTCTTGTAATGATTATGGTTCCGCTCCACGCCTCTTTCTCCGGGTCTCTTGTAGGCCTGTGGAGCCTATTGCTCAATTTCCTTACCACTCCCTCAAGGGTGGATAATGGCCTGACTTCATCCATTTTGGTACAAAGCTCACCGTATAGCTTAGTCTATGCACTCTCAGATTGGCAAAGGCCTCGAGAGGGGGAATCTCCCTTTCTCCTCGTACCGTATTGATTGTTCACAAGCACGATGGATGACTACATGGTATCAATTTTTCGATGCAGTTTTCGTAGCTTCCATCTATCATCCTTTGTCCATGGAGCTTTTACCTTTCTATTCTTTGGTTTATCTGGCAATATACTTTCGCTTCCTCTACAGTAAATTCTTCACCACCTGTTTCAAATGTCTGCCATAGTCGTCTAATAGGTGATGAGGTTGGTGGTTGTCGGGCGAGAGGTGGACCTATTACTGTTGTCGCGATGTGCCCTCGGGGGAAACATATACAGGAGTTTAGGGGCTTCCATGCGAGGTCATGGTTCTTCCAATGGATTATAGGTGTCGCTTACATACTGTATCACTTGGTGGCCTATTTTGGCCCACAACATTTGCATTTTCAACCATCAAATTCCTTATTGAGGGGGAAATTGGACAATGCTCTCCTTGATGATTGGTAGATTGACAATTGAAACATGGTTGGCTAGGCATAGATGCCCCGCCGACGCCCCGCACTCCCGCCGCCGGTTTCTCGTCTGCCTCCTTCCATCCTTCATGAGGGTGGACAATTTAGCCTTTAGACCTTACATCCTCCGTCGCAATAAATGCCTCCTCGTTTATCAGGTGTTTATCTCTTCTACCTCCCTTTAGGGTTCGCTCATCCCATCCTTTCTTGAGGTTTCCCAACCAAGGTCCCTCCACATGGTTCCAAGAGTTGTTTCACATGGCAAGGACATTCCATCGTAGAAGTGGTTTACTAGCATCCATGTGTCAAAGCCATGATGAGGGCACACACTGATGGTCTCTAGATACCTTTCCCGGAAGATCGATAAAATCCTCATTGCCGAGTCGCAAAGGTATAAATTTGCCTCTTCAAAGAGTTAGTCTCAAAAAGTATCAAGAACTTCTTCAAAACTCCGTCGTGCAGCCCATTTGATGGTCTTTGGCTCTAAGTGACAAGCCAAATTTGGCTTTGTCTTTGAGGGTCAAAGGAAAGGCCAGCTCAGCAAGTCCATATCAAATGCACCCTCCTTGAAAGCCATGCAAACTTCCCTCAAAAACTCAATGTGTGTGTATGGATTTCGCTTCATACCATGAAAAGTTCGAAAGGTGCGCTAGATAAGGTCTCACGCCCCATCTCTTTACAGGGGGTATAATGCATGAGCGCACTCACCCTAGGTGGGTGAATGTGATCCCTCATCGACCAGAGGCATTAAATCTCATGAACCTCTCGTTAGCTCGCTGTTCTTCGTGTGGGGTCTCCATCCGACGGCAGCGTGCTAACTTCACGTACTCTCGCCTAATTTGGTACTTAGCCTTTCTCATGAATTCACTCAAGAAGAGCCGCCCCACTCGCATAAGCTGCTATGTCAATAATAACAAGCAGGAACCATAAAAACAAGACTACCAAAAAGGTTAATATTAGCTAAAATCAACACAGAAAACACCGTGACAAAAGGGAAATTTTCAAACTCCGAGGGCGCTGAAATTTTCACTCCCTCGCGTTGAATCAAGTGGGGAAAAAAATGGTCAAATCAAAAGAAATGAGATTTCACCAACACTTGTGATATGAATCATGTTCACAACTTCTCTTTCTCAATGGCAACATCCTTCACGTGCGCCATTTGATTCGTTGAGCCAAGTAAAGCCTGAATCAACAAAATTTATATCCTAGGATTCCTACATCGACTTAGAAAAGCTATCGCAATAAGTAGTGGCTCTAGGGCCGAACACGGTGGGATGGGTTTTCATAAGAGAAGAGTTGAAGTGCATTGAAATGGTGTTTTCTCAAGTAGATTTTTAGGTTTGTAAAGAACAAAGGTGTGTGAATGGTTGAAAACTAAATAATCAAGTAAAGAGTTAAGAGAATTCCTCAAGTCTCGCCACTAGTTTAGGGTTCTAAGTTAACCGACAT
Source organism: Tetrastigma voinierianum (assembly GCA_016808115.1). Taxonomy (NCBI): domain Eukaryota; kingdom Viridiplantae; phylum Streptophyta; class Magnoliopsida; order Vitales; family Vitaceae; genus Tetrastigma; species Tetrastigma voinierianum. Next base: position 124,205 of record JAEQBH010004863.1, on the reverse strand, counting down.
GTCTTTGGTCTTTTTCCTCGTGTTGGAGATCATGACATATAGTCATTTCGAACTGTGATCTCTTCTCTACTTAGCTTTAAACCTAAACCCTTAAAGTTTTCCTCTTGAAATATGGCATTTGATTTGGCATAAATGTCCCTAATCTGAGAACATATCTTAAGAACCTACCCTACAAGAACTAATAGAAGATAACTAATCGGCATCGCTGGATTCCAGAAAGTGAAAGTATCCATCACTAAACCCAAAAAGCCTCACAACACACACTAGTGAGCATGCCTAAGAGAGCCTGAATCAAGGTGAGAAGTGTGGAGTAATAAATACCCTTAAATGCATATATGAAGAGCATGAGAACATGCAAATTAAGCCCAAAATCAGCACTTCCAGTGGCCTCTTCAAGGATCGGGGGTTTTAGTCGAAAGCATCCCTTTTTGGATTTGTCATCATCAAGGGGTGTTTAGCTACCAAGAAAGTGCAAGAAAGTGAAGGGAGAAGCAAGAGAAAATCACCAATACCGTGCAGGGAGCAGGAAGCTTCGTGCCAAATTTCGATTGATCAATGAGCAAAAGCCGATTTGATTGGCAAAGGTGGATCGAGCGATATAGGTGCTCAAGATAAGGTAGAAATTACAAAAAGTGTGCTAATGAAACCAAAATTTACATGAGGGCAAACTCAGATAAACCACAAAAAAGGCGGGTCAAAAGCAGTCAACTAGGTGAGCGAAGGTTGCGAATCCTCGCAACCCGCAAAATTCCGCAGGTCACAAAATTCAAGAACTCTTGTGTACCCGCAACCCCGCAAAATTTGCAGGTTGCCAATTTTTGCAACCCTCAAAATTTCCACACTGTGATTTCTTCAACAATTTACCTCAATTTCCTCCTGCTTTCGAGTATGCACCTTCGACCGCCTTGCTCCATCGTGGTTTGAATCGGAATTGAAGATAATGAGACATTTGACTCGCAAAACTACTAAAATAGCTACAAATGTGATCGCAGGCAAAGCCGGGACCCTAATGTATCAGACTGAAGATAGCCGATTAGTGCAAAGTGCCTAAAACCTACTATAAACAAGGCTCGAAAGTGCACTATTTGGGTACTAATCAGGGACCACAGGTACGCACCCATTGTTTTGATTGGTTGAGTGTTTATGTTAGATAATCGAGTAGGTCGGGTGTGATTCGAAATACCCATGCAGCCTCAGAGTGCTATCTCGATCTTCACCCATATGCTCCCACATACCCAATTCACTAGTAGGGACCGCAGTTCGGGGCCTGTAGGTTGCTTCCTTATATGAGGTACATTCTACAGTGGACCCCGATCCCCGAACCTAGAAATCTAGTTTTCGTGGAATTCCGCTTTTTCCTGGACCGGAGTCAATGAGGGGTTTTTTTGTCTCTTTACTTGATTTTCCCCCAGAATAAATAAAAATAAAAAGTAATCGAGACTCCAAATCAAAATCGCTCCTCCGAATGGATTTTCCAAAACTTGGAAAATCAACCCACATTTTCTTTCATTTTAAAGCGAAGTAGTAAGGTGCCCGTGGATCTGTGTAGGGCTGTCCACAGATCCTATGCCGGCAAAATAGTGTCATCCTCTTCAACTACTTAGCTGAAGAGTGAGATTATCTTGCCAAACTCCTTTCTCCAATAAAGTCCTGTGTCAAGAAATTTTGTCCTCCAAGCAAAATAAGCAAGCTTTGAATCAAAATCGCTTAATTTTTCATTTTTCTACTCAGTTTCAGCTTCCTCGGCTCCCCTTTTTATTTTTCTGGTTTCTTCAGTCGATTGTTCGGTCTCTGTTCTTGCTTCTGGTCTTTCTTTCTCCTACACTGCTCCCGACTGAGTTTCTTGAACAGCTTCTTCCTCAACCTCCACGCATTCTTCCATTATTTCATTTAGGTTCGGAATCATATTTGATGGGTTAGACATGGTCGAAATACGATTTAAGGATCTAAGGTTTTTTGAAGGAAGATGAGAGAGATTTGGTGAAGGTAAATGAGTGGGTCAGATGGTTTGCTTAGAGGAAGGTGGCCTTTAGTTTTCAAAATTCCTATGTGCCAACCGATTATTCAGGCTTTTCTGAATCTTGCAGTCAAAGAAAATTATGTCATGATATAAACCTTAGGTTCTAGGTTTAAGTTGTTGTGACATAAAAATGTAATTGTCAAGGACAAAACAATTGATTTAGGTTTTGAACTTATGTCAGATATCTATTCTCACGGGCAAATTTATGTCGCGATATTGCAAGTATGTTATGACATATAATTTTCTACAGTCACTAAAAAAATAATGTTATATATAAAAAGTATACCACTACATAATTTCCTACATTTCTTAAAGGTTAAACCAATCTTGCTTCGAGGCAAAGAGCAATACGTTATGCATAAAGATTAATGTCACGAAAGCAAACAAGGTATGTCGCGATAACTACAATGATTTTTTCTGCCACACATTCTTCAACCAATCAACACAAAATAGTATGCAATACATTCATACCACCCAAGACATACTTGTGAAGACACATCTAACATCAAAGAACCTCAATTCAAGTATGAATAACAAATCTCATTCTTCACTCAATATAATTCAACATGATGATGATAAAAATATTCAGGGAATGGGTACAATAAAGCTACTATTCATTTCTGGTTTAAAAAAGCACTTCAAACTTCAAATATGCATTATCGTTAAAGAACGTTAGGGAAAAAGAAAATTCCCCGTAAAGTGACTTTCACATAGTGATTATGAGAAAGAACGCCCAAATCAAAGTCATCTCTATCGAAGCCATTGTCCCGAAAAATCAACAAAATTACAAAATAAATTTCAAACAAAATTAACACTAAACTTCAAACAAACAAAATTTAACAACAAATTGCTTACTATGAAAATTAAAATTTGCTTGGTTGCCTCCTAAGAAGTTTTTATTTCGCTTTAATGTCTTTAACTAGACATTCGGGCAGCTAAATTGTTTTCCTTTTTAGCAAAATCCTTCCATCTCTTGGTAAAATCTGATCTAATCTTTTATTTATGTTCCTCAAAGATAATGTGTTTTAATCTCTTACCATTAACTTTAAACTCATCTCCAAAATCACAATGTTAACGTTTCAAAGGGTGTACTACACTACTATGTAAGGGTCCACTCCCATCTTAATCCCCAAGGCTTTTCCCGTAAAACAACTCAGCCTGAACTGTATAACATGACTAGCCTCCCAGCCAAATTCTCTCAGAATCCTTCCGCGATCATGCCACTTTCAGTTCTCTCCGTAGATCCCGGTATTATCATGTTTAATCTCAACTCCTTCACCATTCATTTAGAGTAATTTTCTGCGCTTTGAAATCAAAGTTCGCTCGATGGCCCACATAACTTTATATTCATGAGTTCACAGGTGAGATGACAAGGTTTTCCAAATACAATTCTGTATGGAGACCCAATTGGAGTTTTGTGCGCTCTATAAGCCTACAATGCATCATTGATTCATGGCACTGTAGTATCCTCGAATCAACAAAATTTATAAACTAATTCCTTCTATCAGAAAGATATAGCCATCGAGTATAGTGCTCTGTGGCTCCAACACAGATGGATTTTCTTCGCACAAATGATTTGCAGTTAAGGCCAAAATGGTGAATTCAATTTGGATTTTGGGTTTTCATAAAAACAGGGAGTTTAGATTGTGGAAACCAAAAGTAAAACAAGTAAAAATGTAAAATATAACTCCTTGAAGTGTTAGGTCACTGGGGTTGGATTCCTAGGGCAACTGAGGGTTTCCAAGGTCCTTTCCTCGCGTTGGGGAGGATGACCTATAGTCATCGAACCTGATCTCGCTTAGCCATAAAATCGACCCTTTAATAACTATCCTTTAAAATGCAATCACCGCCATTAAGTGCCTTTACTGCTAAACACAAGTCACCTTGACTAAGATCTGCGCTACAAGAGGGCTGAGCTAAAATCAACAATATTTATATACCTAGTTCTACAATCGCCAGAGTCAAGCTATCAAGTAGTGATAGTGGTCTAGGGTCGAACACGGGATGGGTTTTCTATAAAAAATGGTTCATTAAAGTACGGGCGTAGTGCTTTCTTATTTGGACTTTGGGAATTCATCAAAAATCAGGAATGGTTTGAAAAACAGGAAATTGTAAAATCGGAAAGTTAAAAACTCGAAATTAACAATGAAGAAATTTACTTGAAGATTTAGGGTCACTAACTCGGCAAGCCAGTGGCAAACACAATGTCCCTGTGCTCTTATCCTCCCATGTGAGTCAAACATGCACGAGTATGTCCCCTCGCTTAAAACCCTAACATCTTTTTTTTATCATTTTTGTGAGGCCTGCAAAGATCTAGAAGAATCAGACAAGGCATCTCTACCCGGTGCACTAAACCCAAAGCATGAGAGTATTGACCTAGGCTAATAAAGACCATCTAGCAATCACAAAGGCATCTCTCACCCGAGCACTCGAACCCCTAAAGTATGAGAGTATCAAGCAAACAAAAAAGGAATGTTATTTAACCCTGATCAAGAACCTCAACATGTGAATACATCTCATAAAAAGTAAGGACTATCTAAAGAGACACAAAGATTCGTCAATAAGACCGGATCTAAAGTATGGAGAGTATTGGCCAAGACAATGTAATATCCTATGTTATGCAATCGAGTTTTTAAAGATGGGCGCTTTAAATACACTACCTGAGTTTTAAGATATTGAGACAACATGCTTAAGCTCCCATCGCTGCTTAGCTTCCCTTCCTCTCATGAAGGAGGCTTAGCTAAGCATCTCTGAGTTGTCATCCTCAGAGGTGTGTTTGGCAGCCGGAAAAAGTGAAAGAAAGAAAGCAAGAGTAGAAAGAAGAGAGAAGAGAAAATAAAAAGGAAACTTAAAAATAAAAACAATCTTATTTACAAAAGCAAAGAATGAAAACTTTACAATCACCAAATCTATCTTTCTTCCTCTCCACCTCCTCTCCCTCTATTACAAAAAGAGGGTATTTATAGGACTCCTCAAGGTATAAAATACCAAAACCCTAATAACTAAGCTAAGTTATAGGATGAGAGTAATTCACCAAGCTCGCGCGGTCGTGATTAATTACAAAGCATGACGAGGCATGCATTTTCGCATATGGAGAATTTCGCTAATTAGCTAAATTGGCAATAATTAGCTTAATTTGGCAAATGGTTTGCCAAATCGGCGGCGGTCTAGGCTGAAATGATGGCAATGCCAGAGCGACTAGCAAGGTTGCGACCATGAAAGGCAATTCCTCGCTAAGCTAGCGAAATTGTCGTGCTGAGAAGCCACCGCACTGGGTATCGCAAAGTTGGCTAGCGACCCCTCGCAGAATGTGTGCCGAGATCATAATCACTGGGCAATTGCTTAGATTGCGACCGATTGCGGAACAAAGTCGCTGCGAAATTGCTCTGCTCGTCGCTTCCTCAGATTCTCTCACATGTCTTCAATCGCATCTCATTTTCCACTTTTCCTTTGTTTTTCCATTGATTTTTGGGCTTGTTGATGGTCGACTAAAATTCAACCTCTGCTGACGCATCATTTGCATTGAGGTTAGAAGTTCAAATGTGTATAAAAGCCCTATAAAAACAACCAAACACTTCAAATTGGCATAAGTGTTACTAAGGTAATGATGAGCACTCAATCTGGTTTATAGCACACATTTAAATGATTCAAAAAAGTACTCAAAACCTATCTAATATAGGGTTCAAAATTGCACTTTTCAGCAATCAACTACAATCAACCTAAACGCTAAGTAACCCCAGCAAATGCAAAAATAAGAACTGAGATGCATGTAAGATTTCAAAAAGTGGCTTGTATTTCAAAAAGGGCCATTGTACTTATATACAAACTAATATTACTTTAAAGTAGAACAATTGAAATCAACATTTGAAAACCTATATACAAGAATAAAACTGAAGGAAGAGAATAATTTTAGAATAACAGACCTGCTTCATGATTTCTCGCAACTGGATTTCCACCCAAGTCTAATGGTTCATTTTGTATCTAGATTGAGTCAATGGTAAAATGCAAAATTGCTTCCAACCTAGCATCGACATGGCCTTAAACTGTTGAACAATTAAGATAATGGTTACATCCTCTTGCTTTAATCATATTGTAGACAATGTTAAAAATTCGAAGTTCACCAAAGTCCGTAAGGTCCACCGATGACTCCAACTAATTAAGGTTACTTAGGGGCATCAAGCCAAAAGGATCAAAAGACTAATTAACTCAAAGGCTTCACCTTAGACTTCAACTGAACACTTCGAAAATCAAGCACCTACAATTCAATGGAATTTTACCATTCACCTGGCATCAACACAAAATCGATGACTCAACCACCATGCTTCAGTACCAAAGTCAAAAAGGCGCCATACACCCCGCTGACCGTGTCTTTCCTGTGTTTCACAAAGCAAACTCACGATTTTATTTTTTTCTTTTTCTTTCTCTTTCTTTTCTTTTTCTTTCTTTCGGAAGACAACATTAGTCCTCAATCGGTAACTCAAACCTATCCTAGGTTGTCAACATGCCTAAGGCCTGCTTTCACAGCAAGAGGCAAAGGTACAAATTTACAACCCATTGAAGGAATCTAGAGTGCAGTGTGTATTATAGCATAAAGGGGGGAATACAAGCTTGGTTAAGGTTTAATAACAAAGGACTAACATAAAATTGTTTCAAGCATGGCATTTGTTCTAGCATAGAAGTGACAAAATGATGATTCAATTATCCAATTTAAAGTATTCAATTGTTCAATTCTGGCTAATTCATTGTTCAATTCCTGGGTTAATTTAATTATGTAGTTTGAAAGAAAAACACATACTTATACATAGGGACACAAGAACACAATGGAAAAAGCCTAATACATATATATATAACTGAGTAGCTTTTGATATAGCCAAATGGCTTTTAATACATGCATAACAGTTACACAAAAACATATCACCACAAGGCTAATACTACAAAATCATGATCAAAATTAGTGAGTGCGCTTGATAAAGTCGAACCGTGACATAAACCAAAAGAAACCTAACCACCACCCGCTGTGGTGGTGGTGAAGTCGCAGCCGCCGCCGGATATCCAACCAGCCCATCCCAGTGGGTGTGCCTCCTCCCGGGCAGATCAGCACCTGGGACGGGTCATGATCCACGGCACGGAATGGCACTGGCCCCAAAGTGGCCCCAACTCGAGCCAATCTCCGGGTCATGCCATGTCGGGCCGCCTCGAGAGGTCGGCAGTGTGATCGGTGATCCATCACTCCAGCCTCACCCCGAGCTGACATGTGTATACTCCGCGATCTGGTACGGTCGCTAAGTGGGCCCGGAGACCGTAGTGGCTGCAAAAATCAAGTGGTGTGGGTGGAGGATGGTGGGTGAACGATCCGGGGGCCATGAGTGGGACCGGGATACTGCAGGAGCGGTGGATCAGTTTCGTGTGCATCCTCACCTCCCTCTCCCTGCACTCCTCCGTCCGCTAGCTATGGTGAAACGGACGGCATATCATAATCCGGTCCCAGCATCGCTAATACCAGAGGCTGTCTTCGCATCTCTATCCTGTGTTCCTGAAATCCCATCCAAGCCTCAAGAACATAGAAAGGAGCCTCTCGTGATTGCAGTGGTATGTTCCCGTCGATGAAGCGAGGTTCCTCCGTGGATATTCTCTCAAATCGGTAAGAGCTGGCAATCACCAAATGGAGGCTGAACTGGAACATTTCAGATCCGCATAATGCTCCCGGGCATAGTTCCCTCCATAATGCCAAGTAGGAATAAACAAAGCGCAGCAAGAGATGGTCGATGAGGCAAAGATAATGGAGGCTTAAGCCGCCTCCGAGAAAAAGAATCGGGCAAGCTTCGTGATCTCTGGGGCAAACAACTAACGCTTCGAAGTAGTGGTGGGGTTCAATCTCTATAACCCCCACGCACGGCAGAGCGCAATCCGCTACCGCGCAAATAACCACTTCGGATCAGTACACCTCGGCATTTCGGCCATCTATCCTGAATGGACTCGTGGGGACCGCCCGGGTGATCCCGAGATGTCATGGAGTGGTAGAACCGCCGACCACTCGGTAGTAGAACTCGTGGAGTCATGAATGAGGAGCGAATACTTCCTCTCGACAATCGTGATCGACGTATCCGGTCGGCCATCACCCGTAGAACGCCAGAGAATGACTTCGCTGAAACGGTCGGCCACGTGATATCCGGCAGATTCCCTGAACGGGTCCTACAAACATGGGTCACCGATCCGCAGGCCGATAGCCGAGGTGAAGGTGTCGCCTCAAATGCCGATGCGACCGGTGACGGTGGCGGTCTGTGGCGATGATGACTCATCCGCCCTGGCGCGGCCCCGCTTGGAAGGTCGGCCCTAGCTCTCCTCCGAGGTATCGATGGGGCCCGGTCCCATCCGTGTCTCCGGTAACGCCCAATCCCGTGAGGCTCGGGCCGTGCACGGCCCTCGGGATGCGCGATGGCTCGCGCTGGCCGGTACCGTGTCAGCGACTGCCTCGTGCTAAACCCCACCAGTGGTCAAGCACGGACCCACCCCTCGTGACGGACTATATCCGGTGATATAACAAACTCGGGAAATGCGCGTGAGGACTCACTAAATATGTAGCCGGGTCCCGTGACTCTCCTCGATCCAAGCTCAATACCAATCTCTCCGAAGGCCGCTGACTTCATCACCCTCACCACCAGGGCTGCCTGATCAATCGGTAAATGGCTCCAATAGATAAATCGTGGCTCACAGAATACCAAGGATTGGGGCAGTGGTACCACGAACCGGTTACTACAGCAGACGCCTGTACCGCCATGATGGTAAAGGGTTGGCACTCGCCAGTAAGCCGACGCCGTGGAGGCTCGACTCTAATGGATGCGTTGGACTGAACGCAGTGGACGGCTACAGCCGGGCCGGGCTCCAGGCACGGCGGCGGCAATGGGGCTCCAGGCACGGTCAGGGTCGGAATGCTAGTTTGGTGGAACAAATGTGAGGAGGTAGAACGCTGGCGGTTTGGCGCGAAACCCCTCCCCTTCTTTTCATGAGGTGTTTGCAGGGTACGTGAAGTTCTACTCCATTTTTCGCTTAAGCTAAATGAATTTTGGCCATTTCTCAGCCTCCCTCACAAGTATCAAAATTTTAACATTAATTACTAAAAATTATATATTATGAATTTTAACTTATAAAAAATTATATTGCAACTAATACACAATACGACACAGTAAAATTATATAAAAAACATCTCCTAAGTTAAAATTTAAAAATAACCATAACCCAATAAATTGACTGTAATATATGACAAAATTAAAATTAGGGAACCTTATTCGGTTTTAGAAAACACCTAATCCGGGCTTTGTTCTCGTAAATACTCAAGGGGGTCAGAGGAGGATGATCTCCCTCAACTCCAGTATGCAAGGGTTTGCCTGGCCCAGCTATGCCGTGAGGCCGCGTTGGACCGCTCTCCGTGGAATGGTTGTGGATTCGGAGCAATTGGCTTGCACTGCGTTGTCAAAAGACTAATTTCTCCTTCATCACTATACGATCACTTTTGCATTTTCTCTGGCACCATATACTCGAGACACTCGACAATCGGGGAACAACTTACCGCTTATAGATTTTCGTTCTAACAATTTTGGGTTGTCATTCAAATTGAAAATGTTCAATTTCCAATATCATGTCACCAATGTCAATTGCATGATTCCATTCCTAGCAATTAATAATCATCACAGCGGGTCACTAAAATGGTCTCCTAAATGATTGGCAGCCATATTTTGGTTCATTGACCGGGTGCGTTGTCTAGGGACTACAAAATCTAACGGATAGTAGAAATTGTCAATTTTTACAAGGATATCCTCAACTATCCCCTCGGGATTTTCACCGATCTATCTGGCCAATGAGAGTGTGATCTGGTGAGTAGGTTTAAGCTCACCTAAACCTAATCAAGCTTGTATACCAAATGCGCATGGCAAGATTCACACTCTGGCTCCTAACTAGCAATGCCTTTTCCATGCACCCACCAATATTAACTGTATTTAACCAGGTCCTCCCCAGACTTAACAGTAGAATTGGCTTGATTAGTGGCACTGATATTCTGCGAGAAAGGCCTTCTTCTCAATGCCTAATCCTCTCTTTATGGCATAGATCCTTTAAAAATTTTGGTATAAGGTGTACTTAACATTTAGATCAAGCAAAGGTGTTAACCTTACTTGTTTTAAGACTTCAAGCATACCTGCTTGTTGAGTTTCCTTTTCTTCCCTCAATGCTTCAGGTAAAGGGAGGTGGTATACTTTATATTTCATCAGAGTCATCCTCTAGAAGAATATGCTCAGGTTGCATTTTTGCTCCCCATTCCTGATTCTTCAACAGTTTCTATGCAGGTTGATCAACCTCTTAATTTCTCAAGGTGATTACGACTTAACCTCATCCATTCCCACCCTACCTCATGGATCCCCAGATTTGGAAGTGTTTGGGATGGGAACCTCCCTTTCTTGTCCCTCTAGCAGCTTGTTAATGCGTTTGTAATTGAATACCGTAGGTCATCAAATTCTTTATTCAAGGTTTTCTGATAAAGATTTAATTCTTTTCAGTTGTAATTCGCACATTAAGTTCCATTTCTGGGTCACAACAAAATCGCCCCACCACCTTTTACCTCAACTGGAGTACAAATTGTTTTCTAATCGAGAAGAGGATGGTGGTTGTTGTGATTGTGAGGGGGAACCAACCTGAGGTTTGGCTCCCCGGTGGTACACATATGCTGTGGGGGCTTGGTTCCATGCAGAGTTGGGATGATTCCCCAATCGATCAAGTATTCCCATGAGCATTTGGGTTGTTAGCTGAATTGTCCAGACAAGCAGGTGCACATTCGACATCAAATCCTTCACTCGCAGGGGTCATGGAAATGCTGTTCTATTGTGCCGGGATTGAAATTCTAGAGTGGTGGGATTAGGTTGTGCAAGAGCCAAGCCACCACGTCGCACTTACTGAAATAAGTCTCCTCCAAATCTCTACCTTCCTAGCTAGAGTTGATAACCTAGCCCTCATTTATCTCATCATTCAAGCGTATATACCACCTTTTGATTGACTCGTGGTTTCATCCTATCCTCGTTTAGGGTTAAGCTCATCCCACCTGTAAGTTTCAGTCACGTAATTTAAAATCCACAAGTTTCATCGATGTTTGCTTAAAAAGTCTCCCCACACATGGTTTTTAAAAGTCGCCATGGCAAAGAGTATATATCACCATAGAAGTGTCTTACTAACACGATGTGTCAAAGCCATGGTGTGGACATGCACTGATGGTCTTAAAACCTCTCCTTAACACCGGTAAAACTTCTCACCTTCATGAGCTAAAAGTGTGTATAAATTTGTCTTTTCAAATTGCTTGTCTTATGAGCACTAAAAACTTCTTCAGAACTCCCCGCTATACTCACCTCAATTTCTTATGGTTCTAGGCCTCAATGAGTTTGAGCCATATCTTGGCCTCACTCCCTAGAGTCAATGGAAATGCCTTTTAGCTTCAGCAAATCCATGTCCATCATACCTTCCTCAAGCGTAGTGCAAAACCTCCTCAAAATCCTCTTATATGAGTGTATGGATTTTCATTTTCCAGTACTGCAAGTGGGAAGTAGGGCCTAAATATGGCCTCTAATGCTGCATCATCGCAGAGGAATGATACAGGATGGGCACTAACTTCAGAGGTGGATGTGGATCCCTCATGCTCCATATGCATTTGATTCATAGGGTTCCTCGGGTTGGCTCATGTCTCGTATGGGATCCGGCGGTACGCTTACAGCACCAACCTTTACCAGGCCAGGCCTCCGCCAAGCTGTGTACTAATCCTATTCCGCCTTACCCCTAAGTGTCTCTATCCTGATCGTTGCATGCACAACTTGTTACACAATCAGAGAGACAACAAGAACCAACAAAGAGTGCTAAAAGAAAAATTAAAATTAATCTAACAAAAAGAAGTAAAATGATCGAATAAAAACTCAAGTCGACCTCGGCAAATGCATCATTATGTTAGAAACTGGCATTTGTCAGAATCATATGCAAAAAGAGTGTGTGGCAGTTACTCTTCACTTGTGATGTGGATCACAAGTACTCTTCAACTTTACTATTAGTAGTCAGGCACTATCCCTGCGAACGCGCCATTTGATTCGTGTTTGCATAGGCTGAGCTAAAAATCATCAACAATATTTATATACCTTAAGTTTCCTACAACCGGCCGTGAGTCAAGCATCGCAAAGAGATAGTGGTCTAGGGCCGAACACTGCATGGGTTTTCTTCTATAAAAATGGTTTGCATTAGGGCATGAAGGTAAGGCTTTCTATTTGGACTCTTTGGAATTCATTCAAAAACAGGGGAATGGTTTGAAAAACAGGAAATTGTAAAAACTGAAAGTTAAAAACTGGAAATTAACAATGAAGAAATTTACTTTGAAGATTTAGGTCACTAACTCGGGCAAGCTGTGTGGCAACACATGCCCCTGTTTCGTGATCCTCCTATGAGTCAACACAAGATGTAGTTACGCCCTTTTGTTTAAAACCCTAACATTCTTTATCATTTTTAGAGGCCCGTGAAAGGATCTAAGAATCACAAGGTGATCTCTCACCCGAGCACCGAACCCCAAAGCATGGAGAGTATCGACCTAGGGCTAATAGCGTTCATCTAGGCAGAATCACAAGGTATCTCTCACCCGAGCACTCGAACCCTAAAGCATGGAGAGAGTATCACAAACAATAAAAGCAAATGTTATTTAACCCTAATTTGAAGAACCCTAACATGAATACAATTTCACAGGTAAGTATGACCATCTAAAGAGCTACGTGACTCGTCACTAAGCACTGGATCTAAAGCATGGAGAGTATTGGCCAAGACAATAACACATCCTATGTTATGCAACCGAAGCCTTTGAAGATAAGGGCCATAAATACACTACCCGTGAGCTTTTAGTACATGAGGACAACATGCTTAAGCCCCATCGCTGCTAGCCTCTTCCTCTTCAGCTGGTGAGGTTTAGCCAAGCATCTCGAGTCATCCTCAAGAGGTGTGTTTGGCCCGGAAAGTGAAAGAAAGAAAGCAAGAGAGAGCAAGAGGAGGAGGTTGGTAAAAATAAAAGCAAAACTTAAAATAAACAATTTATTTACAAAAGCAAGAATGAAAAACTTACAAATCACCAAGAGTCTTTCTTCCTCTCCACCTCCTCTCCCCATTACAAAACACGGTGGGTATTTATGACTTCAAGGTATAAAAATACCAAAACCCTAATAACTCTCAAGCTTTCAAGTTATAGGATAGAGAGTAATTCACCAAGTTTGAAGGCTGGGCGGTTGTGATTAATTACAAAGTACATTTAGGCATGCATTTTCGCTACAGTGAGAATTCTCGCTTAATTAGCGAAATTGGCAATAATTAGCTTAATTTGGCAAATGGCTTAGCGAATTGGCAAGGGTCTAGCGAATTGGCAATGTTGTAGCGACTTGGCAAGGTTGCACTCTCGCTTATTAGCGAAATTTCGCTAAGCTAGCGAAATTGTCGCGAGAAGCGACTTCGCAATCGCGACAAAGGCAGTTGGCTAGCGACTCGCAATGTGCGCGAGATTGCGAATCGCTTATGGTCACTATAAATTGGCTAGGATTGCGAATTGATTGCAATAAAGTTTAAATTGCCTGTTTTGGTCGTTTCGCATTCTCTCGCCATACCAATCGCATCTCATTTCTTCCACTTTTCCTTTGTTTTTCCGTAATATTGATTTTTTGGGCTTGTCGATGGTCGGTGACTAAAATTCCAACCTCACGATCGATCATTTGCATTGAGGTTGAAGTTCAAATGTGTATAAAAGTCTACAAACAACCAAAACACCCCTCAATGCATAAGTGTTGACAAGGTAACATGAGCACTTCAATTGTTTATATGATGATGATTAATGATCAAAAAAGTACTCAAAACCTATCTAATATAGGGTTCAAAATTGCACTTCTTTGAAAGCAATTAACATCTCACTACCGGCTCATATAAATGATATAACTAATCTAACATCAATGGATCTAACGTTACATCCAATGAGCCCAAAATCTTACCAAGTAATAACCATTCAAGGTGATCTAAAGGGATCAAACCTAAAGGTAAAAGGGAGAATGCAAGAATGATGCTGGGTTACCTCGCATGAAAAACATGGAACCCCTTAACTCGCCCTCGAGGATCCCTTTACCCGCCTGCCTCTCTTACTGAGAAAGGTTTCTAGCCATTCATCCTCTGAGTTGTCATCCTCAGAGGGTGTTTGGCTAGTGAGAAAGGGAGAGAAAGTGAGGAAAATGAGAGAAAATAAGAAAGAGCGGGAAGAGCTGAAAGCTTCTCGCCCAAAAATTTTTATTAATAAAGAAGATGTCTATCGTTACAGTGTTTGCTTGGGCTTATATACTGCCTAAAACAATACAATTTACCAAAATGAACAAAAGCAGTTAACTAATACAGGGACAAAATGGGAAGAAACTGGGTATGAGGAACAAAAGTCAAAAAGGCATGTAGAAAGTGTGAATGTTGGCAGTAAAGGAGATAATTTCGCAACATCTACGAAATTTCGCGAAGGCAATTTTTGCAACATCTGCAGATTTCCCATAGCCTCGCGAAAATTGTTAAGCGTTCGTTCTTCCTCGTCATTTTCCGAGTTCATCTTGGCTTCTTCATGATTGAGATGACTTAAAAACTTTGGCATGATTAGCTTGCAAAAACTACAAAATTTGCCACAAAATGCGATTAGTAGTATTGCTAGGTCCTTAACATGCCAATTGGGTTAATCAGGGCGATTACTACACAAAAAGTGTTCAATAGCTGTATTAATAAGGGTGTAAAATAGCATTATTTGGGTAGTAATCAAACTCCCAACCAACACATTGCTAGTCCCTTAGCAATGAAAGAAGAAGAAAGCAATCGGGGTGCAAGATGAACTATATGGCCATCTGCAACAAAAGTTTTTCAAAAGTAAGGAAGGATAAAACCCAACTTTAGCAAGAGTAAACAAAATCCTACCAAATGATCGGCCTCAAGAAGAGTAAGTGCTGCAAATTCAAGTATCAAAATATCACAACTCCTAAAAAACCAACCTAAAACCTTCCACAAAAACCTAAGTGTCACTGGATTAGTTTTCAAAATAATATGTCAAACTGCCTTCCCCAACTCTTAGCCTGGTTCAAACTTAGCGTGATCTAACCAAACTCAATAGATCAGGACCCACTTTTATTCCATAACTCCTTTATTTTTATTTTTATTTTAGTAGGGGTGCAATGCTGAGGGTATCGAACTCACAAGTGTCCATGTAACGGGGGTCTACCGATGACTTCCAACCAATTAAGGTTTAGGGCATCAAGTCATAAGGATCTTTCAACTACTAACTCTTCGTGTTTCACCTATACTCATGAGTTCGAGACTCAGCACCTACAATTTGCTAAACTTTTGCCTATTCACCCATGTAATGATCGGACAAAGTTGGTGGCTCCAACCAGTCGGGCCATAGTGGCACTAGGAAAGCGAAAGATTCGCCATTGATAAATGGTGCCGTGATGCAAATGTGCACGTCTATGTTCGCAAGTGCACGCATCGCCTCAAGTAATATAGTGTACCAAGCACGATATCGATCCATGGTAGCAGAAGTGTGTCGAGTAATCGACTTTAATATTATTCTGACCTAAAATCGTAATGAATTCCGATTAATAAAAAGAAAACTATCCTATATTGTTTGCTAAATCAATTTAATTATGAAAACTAGGTTTTGCCTTCACCCGCTTACTACACTTCGATGAATTTTGAATCCCAAAATATTATTATTCATTCAAGATATTAATTGATTTACGCTCGATTCGCCGATCATGCCTATATAAGATATTCTCTCTCGAGATTTATTTTGCTCTATCTCATTAAGAGGGTGTATTGTGATCTCTACCTCTAACCCCTGACCAAAGACTTAAATGTTTAAACCCCATGCCACACTTGGATCGATATCTCTATTCGCTCTAAGTGTCGTCTACTGAGAACTCAGTCATCACCTCGATCCCGATCCCAAAGAAAACATGCCAATGTCGCAAATACTACCAAGTGTAAATAAAATACAAAGATAGAGCAAGTCGGATAAATCAATCTACAGGCAATGAAAAACTTAATTAACCATTAACCATTCGAAAGTAAAGAAGGCTACAGCCAAAACCTAGAAATAAATCTTAACATCTCTAAGTCAAAGAAAAGCATCAAAAAATAGAGAAACAAAGAAAGAGGATGAGAATAAACGATTTTGAGTGAAAGCGCCATCTCCTTTTCTTCAATCTCCTTCTTCTTCAAGATTTTCCCCTTCAAGATGTGCCCTAGGGTGTTTTCACCCTAAGAGAGGGCTTCTCCCCCTTCAAAAAGCTCAAACTGTCACAATCCTCCCTTCTTGACTCGGGTTTGAGCTTCAAAACCCCCATTATGGCTCAAAATGGGATAAAAATCCACCCAAACCAACTCAACGTCGCGACAAGCGCAGCAACGTCGCTGACGCCGGGATGTTCATTTTCAGAACGCCGCGACGCCGGGCTTCCTGACGCCGCACGCTGCCGTGATTTCTTATTTTCGCCTCTAAGTAATGTTGTAAAGCCATAACTTTGTCATCCGAATCATTTGGGTGTTCTTGGTACCGTTTGAAAGATCTGAAGTGTAGAATCCATCCATATATTTTTATCCACAGAGCCAGCGCGATCTGAAAATGTCAAACTTCAGTAGCCTCTCATGCTGAAGGTGTTGCAATGTTTGCTGATTTTCTTCAAGGCTTGAACTTGCATAACTTTTCGATCGAACTCAATAATTTTGGTGTTCTGCATTCCTGTAAATCTCTTTAAATATAGAATCCATACATATGCTTGCTTCCAATTCTGAGCTCATATGATTTTCGGAAAATTACTCAAAATATAGTAGCCGGTCAGGAAGCAGCTTTTTTCCACCAATTTTGCAGCACACAATTCCACCAAATGGATGACCTTGATCATGCGCATGAACTTTTAGAGCATTAGGGAATCCTGATTATTTAATATAAAAAACACTAGAAAAACTAACTAAAGCATAGGGATAAAATGAATATTTAAGATACCCATCAGCCATATACCCCTCGGACCGTGCTCGGGTTTCAAGACAAAGTGTCACAATTTTTCTTTTCTTTTCTTTTTCTTTTTCTGAAAGACTCATTGGTCTTTTTATTCAGGGGGTTCAACCTATTAAAGGTGGTCAAAGGTATTAGGTCGGACTTTTGGAGGGCTTAAAAGGCATGGCAATTTTTCAACCTATAAATGAAATCTAATATGCACAATGTGTGGTTAGTTCAATGTGGAAGCCAAAAAAGGTTTAATTCAATAAGAATTTCAACGGGTTATCAACTCAACTAAGCATAACACAATTCTAACATCAACTCTCAAACTGCAAGCTAGGCATTACAAAAAAAAAGTTTTCTAAAAATCAGAAACTGAAAGCATGAACTAGAAACTAAAAAAAAAACATGCATTATATTGTAAAAAAAAAACAAACTAACTAGCAAGCCATTCAACTAAACAAAAAGACTTCCTCAAAAACATAAAACAACACTTCCTTCCTTAACTCTCCCCCCAACCAAATTCAACATTGTCCTCAATGTGGCTATGGAATGGAAATTTAAGAGAGGAAGGCGATAATTTCCTTATGAAATGTACGGTTGTTGGATAGTGAGATCGCAAGCTTCAACTCCAGACCTTGCTCATCTACTCTGGGTTCAAATGAATGTTTTGGAAGAAGAAGAGAAAAAAAGTGACAAATTTGAGTATTTTGAAAATTATGCCTTTATAATAATCTCCAAAATGTTCTTTCAGGCTATATTTAGATTCTACACTCTCTAAGCTTTCCTACGATACCAAGATCGTCCAAAACTATTTAAAAGGGCTATAATTTCAGAATCGATTTATATATATATATATATATATATTTAGAGACTATTTTATTTTTATTTTTATTTTTTTGAAATATATATTTTTAAATATATAAATAAAAGAAAAGAATTTTTTATTTTTTATTTTTTTTAACCAACACTGTTTTTGCTACAGTGTTGTCATTTTTGTCTTGTTCCTATGAATTTGCTCCATACACTGCCATAATGGGTTATGGAATTTCGCAGGTTGCAAAATTTTGCAACCTGCGAAATTTCGCATAGTTGCGAAATTTACCTGAACTCCCTGCACACATAAATTGGCTACGCACCGCAAAATAAGCCAGAAAAAATTCAAAAATGTGAAAATAAAAATGAGCTAAAACAAAGATTAAATTTAAAATTGGAGGAAATCTAAAGAGAAAAACTAAATAAATCAAAATAAAATAACACCAAATAAAATAAAAAACAAAATACCCCCCCAAACCGCTTCTCAAGCCTTCGAAGTCGTTTGAACTGTGGAGCCGGTAAATATCGAGGTCCAAGTGCTCCAAATCAACCAAGATGGTTTTTGGCCGCCATCCACCGCGGCCATGCAATATGAGCAGCTGCCAATGTCTGTGATGTAGTGGCGAAAGTTTGAACACAGCCACTAACTTCCTAAAGTATTGCATGTGCAACAAGAGATGGATACTTCATCTTAGCAAAGAGGTGCTTCTCAGTTTAGACTTGCTGTGTAGGCGTGATATACACTCAGGGTCAGTATAGGGCAGGTGTAAATTGTATTTTTGGGGCTCTACCACTGCCTTCCTCATTTAGCAATGGGGAAATTGCTTCTTTTTCCTCGGGATTAAACAATGCGACTAACGCCTAAGGATTCGTATAACCCTCGTTGCATTCAGCAAAATTCTCATCAACCCTTCAGAAGCCGCTTATTGACAATGCTCCTCCACCATGGTGTCACTCAGGCACCCTTCCTCTAGATTCTCTTCCTCTTGGTGAACATTGTGCTGATTGGTGAGCCTTGAAATGAAGTACTGTAGGCTGTCAAATTTTTTATCAATTTCACTTTGTAGTCCATCAATTCTCTTGTCCACATTGTTTTCCATAGTGTCAATTTTCTGACTTAATTGAGCATTGATTGTCTTCTGCTTTTCCACAAAGTCACCCACCAGCTTGGCTAAGGTTCAGAATGGCTTGTTCAACTAGAGAGGTTGATTGTGGTTGTTGAGGCTGAGATGAAGAAGCATATTGTGAATGTGCAGAAGGTGCATATTGTGGAGGTTTTAGTCCCCATGAAAGATTTAGGTGGTTCCCCCAACTAGGGTTGTAAGCATTTCCATATGGTGAATTTGTTGGAGGCACAATGCATGAGGGCGCACTCATCCATGGAGGGCTCCTATAGTCTTCGCTGACCTATATGCGTTTGGATTTCTCTCCATCGGTTGTTGACTATGTTGTTCTTTGAGAGGAGGTTCCATTTGGTTCATGTTTGAGATCACTGCAGCTTCTGGTTTTCTGTGGGAGACTGACCTTGACTAACCTGCCTCCAAAATTCCTTACCCACTGTAACATGCACTCCTGCTGGAAAACAAGGCACACTAAACAAAAAAAAAAGAAAAACAATTCTACCTAAAAGGGGTAATGTTAGCTAAAAATAATAATAAACAGTGAAACAAAATTAACAAACTGATAGAAAAATGCTAAACAGAAAAAATAAAAGTAAATTCACCAAATCTTGTGATGAGAATCACAAGTGTTCAACAGTTCATCATTTGCACTAAGGCACCATCCTCACAACGGCGCCCATTTGATTCATGGCACGGTATCCCAATCAACAAAATTTATAAACCTACCCTTCCTACTGTAGCATACCATCGTAGCATAAAGGGCTCTAAGGTCGAACACAGGATGGGTTTTTTTCGTGACAAATGATTTGCAAGCAGGCCAAAATGGTGAATTCAATTTGGATTTTGGGTTTTCATAAAAACAGGAGTTTAGATGGTGGAAACTGAAAGTAAAACAAGTAAAAAATGTAAAATATAACTCTAAGTGTTAGGTCATCAAGGACTGTGGCAACCGAGGTTTCCAAGGTCCTTCCTCAAGGCCGGGGGAGGATGACTCATAGTCATTTCCTCGAACTGGATCTCGCTTAGCTATAAAATTGACCCTTAATAACTATCCTTTGAAAAATGACATCCACTCCGCCACAGCGTTTCCTACCGTTAAAAACACGTCACCTCGACTCACTCGGCTCATAAATGATAACTAATGAACATCAATGGATCTACATTAAGCATCCAATGAGCCCAAAAGCTTACCAAGTAATAACCATTCAAGGTGACTCAAAGGGATCAAACCTAAAGGTAAAAGGAGAACAAAGAACTACAGCTGGTCACCTCGCATGAAAACATGGAACCCTTAGCCCCGCCCGAGGATCCTCACCCAATCGC
Source organism: Tetrastigma voinierianum (assembly GCA_016808115.1). NCBI lineage: Eukaryota > Viridiplantae > Streptophyta > Magnoliopsida > Vitales > Vitaceae > Tetrastigma > Tetrastigma voinierianum. The sequence continues at coordinate 103,858 of JAEQBH010004863.1, read as the reverse complement.
TTTCTACTGGGCTGAGGAGTTGTTTCTAGCCGCTCATCCTCTAAGTCACATCCTCGTAGGTGTTTGGCTAGTGAGAAAGGGAGAGAAAGTGAGGGAAAATGAGAGAAAATAAGAAAGAGTGGGAAAAGCTGAAAGCTTCCCGCACAAAAACTTTTAGTAATGAAGAAGATGTCTATCGTTATAGCGGTTTGCCTGGGCTTATACGCCCAAAAAACAATACAATCTACTTCAAAATGAACAAAAAGCGCTTAACTAATACAGACAAATGTAGTAAAATCAAAAGGAGGAACAAAGTCAAAGGCACAGAAAGGTGAACAAAGTAAGGCATAAGCAAGGCACTTTGCAGGTTGCGAAATTTCAGTAAAGGTCATAAATTCATGACACAATGCCGCTAAATTTTCGCAACTCGCGAAATTGCCGCCGCTTCCTATTTCTTCCGTCGCTTCTCTCTTTCTCGCTTCTCGAACCGCAACTCCGAGTCTATCTCGACTTCTTCAGCATCATTGTGCCGACTCAAAATCCTTGGCATGATTAGCCTTCAAAAACTACAAAATCTTTCCACAAAATGGGATTAGTAGTCTTTCTAGGTCCTTAACATGTCAATCAAGTTAATTGTATGACATTACACAAAAAGTGCTCAAAAGTCAGACATTAAGGGTGTGAAATAGCACTGGGGTAGTAACCAATCATCTAGCCTGCAGACCATTTCTTCGCTGAAGTTCACCCGCTTTCTAGAATTTTCTTTATCTCCTATTAGAAATCTCATTTTTGCCCATTTGACTGGAGGTGATAAGTCAATTCATTACATGTCCGATTCCATATTCAAGCCATCGGGCTTTGGTAAAATTTTGTTTGCAAAATGGCTTCCTTCATCACTAATGATTGTTCTAGGTGCTCCAAATATGCTCAAAATATTTCTTTGAATAAACCCAACCATTGTGTTTGCATCATTTCTGGGACAAGCTATTGCTTCCACCCATTTGGAAGCAACGATATTGAGTCACCCGATAACCACTAGTTTTCCACAAGTTGACGATTGATCAACGGACCCACGGGTTTCAGGGCGTCACAAAACCTTTTTTTCTTTTATTTCCACTTTCAAATCTTTTAAGGCGACGTTTTGTTCTAAGGAAGTACCAAAGAAAGAAAAAGGGAATATATTAAGTAAAATGATTTTCTTCTACTTTGTTGTTCTATAACAATCTTTAAAGAAAATCATATATAATTAGAATTAGTAAGAAATTTATACATTTTAAAATTATGTAATCTTCATATTATTGAATTGAATTAAATAATGAATTTGAATGTAAAAATAAAAATAATTTATTGATTTTTTATTTTTCTTTTTTCTGTTAAATAACCATTTTATTGAAAGCTTAAACTTGTAAATATATGAGTATCATGCTTCTTAATACCCTCCCCTACAACCCTATACTTACATGTGAAGAGTCAAACAAATCAATTGATCAATATGCAACGAGGTTACAAATACTTGGGTCTGTAAAAGATGTCAAGCCAACCTCGACCTCCCCAAAATCAAGTTCCGATGACCATGTTAAGCAAACAAATTTTGCCTTTAAAGCTCAAGTTTATAAGATTTTGGTTGAAATGAGCATCATGCTTCTTAAAACTTTCGTTTGACTTTTTCTTTTTATTTTCTTTCCCTTCTACTTTTCTTTAAATTTTTCTAAGAACCAAACATAACCTAAGATTTTTTATATTTCTCTTTCTGAGAGCATCTTCAACCACAAATCTTTATTTTTATCTTTAAATTAGCATATTTTCTATATTTAGAGATGATAGGATCCACTTTTTTCATTTCCAACTTCAACCAACAATCTTTAAATTATCTTCAATTCATTATTCGCATCTCTAAATATTATTAAAAAAATTGAAGAATAGTACTTTGTAGTTTACTTTTCACTTTTTACTTTTTATTATTATAAAAATAGAAAAAAAAAGGTGAATTGTATTCACATCTCCAAATTTTGATATGAAAATGGAGCACCGTTAGAGATAGTTTTTGGGGGTGAAGATGAAGTTGAAAATGGAGTACGGATGAAGTAGCTCTTCTAAACGGTGGGGGATTGAGGCTATTCAGGCCCATTTCTTGCGGCAGCTCCAACGGGCCCAATTCACCATACGACGGCCCACTATGACCCAATTGCAGGGGCTCCGTCCACCTTGAAAAATGGTGAAAATCTCCTCCGTCGCTAAGACTTCCCTCAATTAGCCTTCTTTTTTGGCACAAAATTCCGGCTACTGGAAGGCGGTTACCGGCGTAACACCGGCAGATACGGATGTCTGCTACTCTGCGCCGGTCGCGCACAATACTGCGTGCCACTCTTCTCACTTCTCTTCATCTACATCACATACTCTCAACACTTCGCAAACCCTCTACAAATCCCTGGATTTTCACACACATTGTTCTTCTTCTCCTGATCATTATTCTGCAATTATTCCCAGAAAGCTTGATTTTCTTCAACAGTTTTCTCCTTTTCCTAGCCTGCCCTTCCACCTTGAGTATCAATCTGAATGAGTTAAGAAAATCGTGTTGGCTTGTTCAAGATGATCAAACAAAGTCAAGGACATGTATTGAGGATTTCACAGAATTTTCGCCCATGTTTTCTGGTAAAGATCATGAAACTATTGAAAGACGTGAAATAGTTGGTTTGCATTCTTCAAATTTATCAGGACGATTCGGAGTGTCATTAGGTCGTGTTAGGTTGGTGGCGCATCTTTTTAGCAGCCGAAGAGCTTCGATGCTTGCGCAAGATGTGCTTGGTGTAAGCATGATAGGATTGGAGTGTCGCGGAGTGGGGATTTGGTGGAGTTTATGTGGAGAGAGCATCATGTCTATGAGACAGATTTTTCAGTTCTTGATTCCCTCATGAGGGCCTTTGTGAATGCGGGAATGGGTTTGCAGGCTTTGGAGATTGTAGGTAGAATGAGGGAAGTTGTGAGTCAAGTGTGCATCAGGGGTAGCAATTCTTTTCAAATTATTGCTTAGAGTTGGTGACCACGGTAGTGTGTGGAAGTTATTCAAGGATATGATTCGGAGAGGTCCTCGACCTTGTGAGTATACATTCACTGTGATGATTCTTGGGTTTTGTAGAAGAGGGTGTCTCAATATTGGAGAGTGTTTATTGCATTTGATGCCAAAGTTTCATTGTGAACCCAATGTCACTGCATATAACATTGTGATCAATGCATGTTGCATCAGGGGCCGAACCTCTGATGCATTAGCATGGTACAATTTGATGATTGAAAGGGGTTGTAATCCTTCCTCTGTTACATATAACACAGTTATCCATGCCTTTTGCAAGGAGGGGAATATGGTAAAAGCAAAGGAAATTTTTGATGGACATAAAGAGACAGGTTTCTTTCCAAATACCATTATGTATAATACACTAATGAACGGATATGTTAAGATGAGAGAGATTGGTGAGGCGAACATGCTCTATGAAGAAATGAGTAAAAATGCTATACCTCCTGATGGCATAACTTTTAACATTCTAGTGTCTGGACACTGCAAATATGGAAGGGAAGAGGATGGGGATAAACTGTTGAAGGATATATCAGTATTGGGATTGCTCCCAAATCAGTCGTTATGTGATATTTCAGTTTCAGGGTTGTGTTGGAAAGGTAGGTTGGATGAGGCCATGGAGTTTTTGATGGATATGCTCGAGAAAGGGTTATCTCCTAGCATAATTGCTTTCAACTCTGTTATTGCTGCCTACAGCCAGGCAGGGTTAGAAGATAAAGCTTTTGAAGTTTATAAACTCATGGAATGTTTTGGTTTGACTCCTTCATCTTCCACATGCAGTTCTCTGCTCATGGGTCTGTCTATGAAGGGGAGGCTTCAAGAAGCAATGAAACTTATGGATCAGATGATACAAAAAGGTTTTACGGTCAATAGTGTGGCTTTCACTGTGCTTCTGGACAAGTTCTTTAAGAAGGGAAATGTGGTGGGGGCACAACGTTTGTGGAGAGAGATGGAAAGGCAAGGAATATTTCCTGATGTTGTTGCCTTCAGCCTTCATTGATGGACTTTTCTAAAACATGGTCAGCTGGAGGAGGCTTGCAATGTGTTTTCAGAAATGTTAAAGAAAGGGTTAGTTCCAAATAACTTTGTATATAACTCTTTGATTTGTGGTTTTTGCAAATTTGGAAGGCTGAATGAGGCATTGGAGCTGGAGAAAGTAATGAGGAACAGAGGTCTTCTCCCTGATATCTTCACCACCAATATGATTATTGGTGGGCTTTGTAAGCAGGGCAGGATGCAGTCAGCAATTGATGTTTTCATCAACATGCACCAGATGGGATTGTCCCCAGATATTGTTACATACAACACTTTGATTGATGGGTATTGTAAAGCATTTGACATGGTTAAAGCAGATAATTTGATGAATAGAATGTATGACAATGGGAGTAACCCAGATCTCATAACCTATAATATATGCATCCATGGTTTTTGTAGCAGCCGGCGGATGAGTCAAGCTGTGTTGATGTTAGATAGGCTTGTTTCAGCTGGTATTGTTCCAAATACAGTAACATACAACACTTTGCTGAATGGTATTTGTAGTGACATACTGGATCGTGCTATGATTTTAACTGCAAGATTGCTTAAGATGGCATTTGTTCCAAATGTTGTAACATCTAATTTATTGTTGTCTCACTTTTACAAGCAAGGAATGCCCGAAAGAACCTTGAAGTGGGGAGACAAGTTGATTGAGATTCCCCATGCCTTTGATGAAATTACATGTAAACTAAGGGAAAAAGCCCATCACATGCTAGAAGGTGCTGTTGTTTCAGGAGTAACATCTCCAAAGAGCCTCTTCCTTGACTTCCTTATGTACATTACTTATGATTATTTTTGTAGATACAAACCTCATGGTAAAACAACTAAGCATCCTCTTAAACTGATTGACAGAAGTTACAGTGGGTCCTGAAAGTTGATAAGCAGGCTTAGTATTGAGAACTTCAGTTGTTGAGATATGGAGCAACCTTATGTAATCATGATCTTGATTGAGATTATGCCGGTGCTTATCTCGAATATTATTTGAGCCTGTACTGCATCCAGTGGTGGAGAAGTTGCAAGTAACCTTGTGAAAATGATAGCAATATGGTTGTGATGGTTGCAGCAAAGGCCAATTTCTGCACCCATGGAGAATGATATGGTTCAAGCTTCCAGCAGTTACATGGACTGAGGAATGACAGAAAGAGCAGGATTGTGGCTATCTGAAAAGATGGTGTGATCCATGGACTAATAGAAGGTGTAGCCTGGGTAAGTAGAATGGTGAAAAGTGACTAACATGGCCACCCTTTTATGGTTGAGAACAGAAATTGACTTACTTGGGTTCTGAGTAGGGAAGACCAATTTGCTAGGTAGCACTAACCATTCTCTGTGACAGAAGAGGTCTGATCACCTTTACTCTTTACAGGTGTACTCTTATGATTTCCTTTCCTAGCAATTGAAGAAAGAAATGATATACACTATCTTAGATTGTCAGACAGTAGGATTGAATAACCAGTCTAAATTACCTAGTGTATGGCCTTCAAAACTGATAGTAATTGGCTCAAAGTCTGCCTTTTGTGCAGTACTTCACCTGTTTGACGAGGAATGTTATTGCATGATTCAACTGCAGAGTTTGGGACGTTATCATGTAGTGTTCGTTGTTGAAATGGCACAATTTGGTTACCAGTTTATTGAATGTATAAAAAAACTCAGTTTGCCTTGTACCGAGTTTTCTCCTGCCATTCAGGAGTCATGTATTATTTTTACGAAAGCATTGTGACTATTGGTGTATGATAACATTTTACAGTTCATAGGAGATTCATTTCCTTCTTTTTTTTCCTTTTTCTTTTTTTGTATGGTATATATCTGTTAATCATGGGTTGAATTGCTTTTAACATTTGGTATCTTACCATTCTCGTTGGAAGGGATTTTGAAGCTTATTCAGAGTCATGCTTCTCTAGAACATCTTTAGGTTATTCATCGATTTGTTTCCTTGTAACATTATGGAAAGCATCTCTTGTTTGTAGATTTAACCCCTGTTTCCTCACTGCTGGTGTAGTGGTCATTCTCTAACCCCTTTTTCCTTTTCTAAGGAGAACAAACCTGGAATGCAATTTCCATGAAGGACAAATTTATGGAGGGGTCACCTTCATCTACATTTTGAAGACCTGGAGAGAGTTTTCAGGTAATCTCACATATTGAGACATAACAGCTCTAACCGATTGTACAATGCGGATTATTTTCTTTTTTAACTATTCATCATTTTTCTTTTATGTTGTTTCTTCCTTAGGCCAGGGTTTTCATCCTTTCAAGAGAATGATTTTCCCAATTGGAATAAAAGAATCTCAGAGATTTATTTTGCTGAGGAAATGTAGGAAAAGAAGGTGATAGTTTGAATCTTAGTTTTGTCTGTGCACTTTGATAAAAGGATACTACTACTATAGATATTGATCTTGGAAAAAAAAAAAGAACCTTGTCAATTGCTCTACTACATGCAGTTCCTCTGTTGCAGCTATGCAATTTGTGTTAATTTTTACACATTTATATGATCAAGTAAGATTGAAGAAATTACATCCATAATTTCTGACCCTTCCCCTTTTGGTGTTTATCCTTATCTTGTTACAAAGGAAGAAAAAACCAAGGAATGTGATATCATTTCTGACATCAAAATCTGTATGCACAACAGAAACTGCAAGCTCCCTTTCTCCTATGCATGCTCAACAACTTTGAATGCTTATACAACACAGTTCTCACCCTTGCGCTTTGAAGCTTTATCTCTCTAATATTACCTAAATTCATATTCAATCTCATTCCCATGTTGTGCATGGTTCTCAATAGCCCTTACGTCTTAAAGACAGTGCCCAGAAAACAGAAAAGAGACCCCCATAATCTTTCCACAGGGAACCGTAAAATAAATACAGCATTTCTTGTTTGAAAAAGTCTGGCTCAAATTTCTGAATTCCAGGATGATAACAAATCTATTCCTGATATTATTTCAATAATCCCACATCCAACATGAGAATTCAAAAACAAAACATTCAGAGCACAAATCTAAAGTGCGTCAATGGGGGGCAGATTTGAAGAAGCAAAAAGGTGAGAAAAAGATGCAAGAACGAAAGCAGATGGGGAGGGGCTATTTATTCAGCATTAGCCTGTGAGAGCAGAGTTAAGAGCACTATGCACATCCACTCCAATTTGAGCTTCAGCTTTCTCCAAGTCAGTTGATGCTGAGCTCAGCTTCTGGGTGAACTCAGCAAGCCCTTTCTGAACCAAGGCTGGGTCAATTTGATCAACTGGCACAGCCTCAACAGCAATTATATCTGCAAAGGAGTTAGCATGGATCATTGCAAAGCCGCTGCTAACAAAGTACTTTGTCACATCATTTCCGTCATGCACTGACATGACTTCTGGTCAGCTCTGGCAATTGTTACATGTCCAGGAGAACACCCATCTGCCCGGCTGTTGCCGGTATTATAACCATGTCAACCTGTAGCACACAACCTACAACGGTAGAATGTCAGAAATAACACGAATACACACAAATACGAGCAACTGCACCATATGCAAAGAACCTAACCAATCCACAAAATCTACGTATTGAAATAGAACCATCCTTAATTTACAATCTAACGATGTAACCTGATTTTGAAATAGATACACAAAGCAGTTTTTAAATGTTTGATCTAAACTTTCACAATTGTAAAAGGCACTCTTATTTCTCTCCTTCCAAATGGTCCAAAAAAGGTGTAAAGGAGCAACCTTCCAAGTATCTTTCCTTTTTCTACCGACAAACAAACCTTCCCAACTCAAAAATAGCTCTCTAGTCAAATGGTGCATTACCCACTGTACATAAAATAAATCAAGAATCAAACATCACATTATACGGGCCTTTGAATAATAAAATAGACTATAACCACTTGATTCCTCCTTTTTGTACATGTAGCATCTATAAAGCATCTTCCAACCCCCTTTTTTGAGTTGATCCTAAGTCAAAATCTTGGCCTACGTTGCATCCAAGCAAAGAAGCTAACTCTAACAGGATTTTAGGGGAGCTCCAATCAAGGAGTAGGACTTAACAGAAAAGACATCATTCTTTGTATCTAAGACTATATCATGAGGGAAAGATTATGCTCCCCAACTAGCCAAGGAGTAGGGACTTAACAGAAAAAAACATCATTCATCTTTCAAGGAAGCTATAGAAAAAAGATCCAAGAAAGCATGCCTCAAAGAAAAATCTCTGCACCATCTAACCTTCTAAAACTTCACCCAATTCCTGAAACCAATCCTAGAGCATGTTTTAACTTTGGAAGCATCCCAACCATTTCTGAGAAAGATACCAAAGAGTCCAGGAAAAGTATAGGCATAGAGGAAGGGAATTCATAAGGAAAAACTAGACAATGATTTTTATTTTTATTTTTTTGATAGATAAACAAAGCAGGCAAAATGCTACAAAGCATATAGGACATATTCTGGCAGCCAAAAAACAAAGGGGCAAGCCAGAAAAACCTCACCAACCCCTCATAAAGAGGCAAGCCACTCCAGGAAACCTATAAGTGGAGTGATCTCTTCACCTATGTACAAACTATTTCAGCTTCACAAATTAGGTACAAAATAATGTTTTAACCACTGTACCGCTAACGTCCCATTCCTAATGGCTATATGGTTTCTTTCCTTCCAAACAGTCCAAAAAATGCACAGGGGAACTTATTTCGAGGATTCTCCTTTTTTTCCCCACAAAGGAACCTTTCCAGCTAAGTAACATATCCTTGACATCCTTAGAGAAGACCCAAAAATGAAGAAATACCAACAAGGGAGAGAATGATCTCCCACAAGGGGTGAACAACCAAGCAGTGGAGCAAGATGTGATGAATTGATTCCTCTGCACAACCCTTTCTTTGGAGCTTATCCAAGGTTAAGACCTTACCCCAAGCCGCTTCACACGCGAAAAAGGCTAATTTAGAAAGGCTACTTTAGAAGGGACAAAGGGCACCCAAATGCTCTTAACAAGAAACAAAGGGAGCGGAAGGATTAACTGAGGGTTGAGGACCTACACCAATAATTCGTCCAAAATCTAACCCTAGTGCCATTTCCAATCCTGAATTTCCAGTTATCCTTCACCCAAGAGGCTTGCACCACATCCCCCCTCTAAAACAAATCTTTTGGCCCACCAACCAATAAGTAAGGGTTCTTTACCAAAAGAGCAAATCAATCTTTTCCTAGTGCAGTTCGCTTGCGAAGCAAATCTCCAAATTCATTTGCCTAGTAGAAGTTCATTCAAAAGAGATAAAGATCTTAAACCAAGATCTCCCTGGCCTCTATAGATAGATATAAAGAACTTTGTCAGAGCAAATCACATCCCATTTGACAAGATAGGGTTTCTTCTCTAGGGCCCCACCTCTCCAAAGAAAGTTCCTCTACAATTTTTCCAACCGCTTGGCATTCTAACCAAGGACAACTAATAAATAGAGAGGCTATAGCTAGGGTGCTCTTGATCAGAGTTATCCTCCCTCCTTTGGTGATGTAGTTTCTTTTCCAGAGTGCAAGCCTTTTACAAATTCTTTCCTCTATATCATCTTCGACAACCACAGATTTGTGAGGAGATCCTAAAGGTAGGGCCAGATAGGTAGAGGGGAGCTACCCAATTCTCGCAACCGTAGTCTCAAATTATCCACATCACCTACCTTGTACATCTCGCTTATCCACATCAACTAGACAATAATAAATAGAAGTTTTTTTTTTTTTTTGATAAGCAATAATAGACCTTCTTGAATTGCATTTTTTAAGAACTAAAGCCTTATCTTTCCAACCTTGACTTTTAGTTTTCGATTTCATAATTACCTTCAAATAACCTGAAAACTTTTAATCTGAATCACATTAGATTAATTTAAAATGTATGAGGAATAGAAGAAGCTATAGGATGCAATCTTCACAAAGCCAAACCAATCAATATGTGTACAAACCTATATAACACACACGTATAGAAGCAATAAAATGCATCAGTAAACCCAGAAATAAAGGTACAATCTATTATATATAGAAGCCAACACTGATCAAGATACAGGCAAATTAAAAATGATTGAGCAAAACCCTTCCAAATATAAGCATAACCACCAAAATAATCATTCAGAGCTCCAGTAGAGTAAACCCCAATAATCAACAAGAAAACAGCAGAGGTTGGACATCAGATAGGGTTGAGAAAGTTTACAACCATATAGACTTGTAACTGCTTAATTGGTCCTTCAAAAGACAATCCACAAAACATGACATTAACATCCAGCATTTTGATTTCCAGTTTTATGGATTCTTCTCTCACATATTATGTGAGTGCGATGCAAATAAGAACCAAATCAACATAGTAATCCAATTGTCGTCCATACCATAAATTGAGAGATAACCAAAGAACTAACAATATAGCAGCTAAAAGAAATTACAGAAAAGGAAAAAAAACATAATTATCTGCAGCATATCCATTGACAATACAAAGTACCCCACAAACTTCTGTTGTTGCAAGAGCATTTGCATTTGCATTGTAGGACGGCAAAGCAAAAGTGATCTTGTTGGTTAATCAAAATGATTAGGCTTAAAATTACTGTAGCTAGAGTAGACTTGCCGCATCTCACATTCTTATATTTCCATCTTGTATTTCCAGACATAATGTTAAACCACAAACTCATTCATCTTTCAAGAAATAAAACATATTAGATTCACACCCAGCATCAAGCTTGAATCAAGAAGAAACACATTGATCTTTCTAAATAACGATAACACAATTCTAACCTTGAAAATGAAATAATTTTATCCAAACATGCTCTTTTTTTTGGATAAGTAAGAAAATTGTATTAGGAACAAGACCTCATATCTGTATGCATCCTAGACCAAGACCACAAGTTATACACAAAAGAACTTTTTATCCTTTTGATGGAAAATCCATATCTTCAAACATGCATTATAACAGTAATCTTTAAACAAGATCAATTATGTCTGTAGAGAAAGCTGATGGGGACATTGAGCCACACGGACGTTGGGTACACTTAGGACGCAGGAGTATACATCAAAAAAGGGGGAAATTAAAAAAAGTAAAACACACCAGCACGCATATTAGAACCCAATCTAATACTTAGAGCACAACCCCCAAGTCCAGGGTAACCATATGGATATGGAGCACTTTTACCTTTCACCAAAATTCTGGCACATTCTTATCTCCTAAACTAGAACTAAGAGCAACCGCCCAGGCCCTCAAAATCCAATTTCCAAATCAATTTACAATATCAAAAACCATTAACCAAATTAACAGCCCAAAATAAATTTGGCGTTCCAATTAACTTTAAGACAAACAATCATTCTGCAAAACCTTAATAGTCCTTCGACATATTGGATTTTCATATGAAAAAAATGTAAATTCGTTTGAACTAAAACCACAAGAACTTCAAGCTTGATATCAAAGGCATTCAAAACCCAATTTCCCATATCAATCCACCTCTAAACATTTTTATCAATACAGATAATAAATAAATAAAAATGGATTTTCACGCGAAATCAATCACAACCAACCCTAATGCACAATGGAATGGTATTTAAATAATTGCAAAATAACTTCCACGATGCTCAGTTCCGAACCTAAAATTTTATAGAGATTTTCTCTTAACGCACAGCCCCCAATTAACTATACGGAGAAAATAACGTTTTCATATAAAAACCTAAAAAATTGTTTTCAAAATCATAAAATCTTCAACCAAAACCTAATTCCCCACCAGAAAAAGTGCCACTCACAATCAGATCAAACTAAGCCAAACTCTAAAAACAACCGATCGACGACAAATCCAAGCAAATGCCAAAATCAAAGAAGTTTCGGTTTCACCGGGACTGACCTCAGCAGCCGGATAGCTCAGAGGCATAAGGAAGAACGAAGTTGACCGTGAGCTTAGTAGGGATGGAAGAGGGAGTCGGGGGTCGTGGCTTCATGAAAGTGAGAGGGGTCGCGGGAGGATCCATGTTTGGAACGATTTTCTTCCAGGCATTGATGAAACCGGAGTCCTCAGCCGGAGCGGCGGGGAGATCGGAGGAGAAGGGACGAACCCTGGCGGCGAAGGAGGAGGAGGAGGAGATGGCGGGTCGAGCCAGGAGGCGTGCGGCTTGGCGCAGCATGGTGGGAAGGGTTAAGTCGCTCGGCTCGCAAGGTCGGAGAGTGAGATATCGGAAGAATGAGAGAAAGAGAGAGCCCTCAAAGTGGAATCACCTTGTGAAGAATAATGAGGCGTGTGCGTGAGCCTCAGACAACAACCTTCTACTTGCCTTCAGCTCTTCCCTAAACCTAATTTCTGTTTTAATTGTAAAGTTTAAAATAAAACAAATTTTTTTTTATTTATTAGGTAAGGTGCAAATAACCCTAGCAAAGTTTTCAAATATTTCATTTACATCTTAAACTTTTTTTTCCTTCCAAATAAACCCCTCAAGTTTACTTTCATAACTCAAATTAGTCATTATCATAACTTTGGGGATTAAATAGTAAGACTGACGCTATCTTGATCGGTAAACTAGTCATGTAAGCAATTAACATGACAATTCTTTTTTCTAATTCAACTTAAAACTTGAGGGGCTTTTAATTTGAGGAAATTAAAAACCCTAATTTCACTTTATTCGTTTGATGCAAAAACCTCTTCGAACCAAAAGCAACCTAAAGGTTTTTTAATATCATAAATTCATCTCCATCGATCATCTTCTTTCTCAATCCCCTTTTTCATTGATGGCCGGAAGTTATTCCAATGACTCTTCCTCTGGCCAACAACTTATATATTATATTCACAATAAATTATTAAATTCTAGCTACTCTTCCCTTTTTCATCATTCTTCATTTCTCTCTAAGTTCCACCATGTACCTCTCCTCGCCAATGTCCATAAAACCTAGAACCACATCTCAAATCATCTGAAAAAAAAAAAAAACTATAAAAAAATTCAAAAAAACTACCAAACATTTATCAAGAAATCAAACTTTTTTTTTTTGCATACACCCCTTTTGAAATTGAGCTCTTGCTTATCCTTTGGACGGTACATTTCCCATATTGGAATCTTTCAAACCCAAGCCAATTTCCTCTAAAGAACGGATTGTCCTTCATGCTAAATACACTGCATGAACTATTGAAAAATACACCAAAATTAACTTGAGAGGACACATCTTCCTCTCCTAGAGATGGAGGGGTTGCCTAAGATTGAGGATCCAACCCGAAATTTGGGTTGTTTTCTCTGACGACCGACATACGAGGTTTATTGAGAATACAAGGAATGAATCAATGGGAACAAGGATCCAACCCAAAATCTGGGTCGTTTTCTCTAACGACTGACATATAGGGTTTACTAAGAATGCAAGGAATGAATCAATAGGAACGAAAGAATGTGGTTTTCTTTTTAGGGTGTTTAAAAGATAGAAAGCGTGTTTTGATTATGGATGGAAGGGTTGGGAAGAATTTACTTCTACTTTGTTTTATTTACAAAGTGAATTCTGCTACATCTGTCTAATTATAGTTTGAAAGTTTCATTTCAGAGTATAGTGATAGTGGAAATTTTCAACATAATCTTATGTTTTGGGTTGCCTATTTAAGTTTATTTAGAAAAGAATAAATGAGAGTTTTTATACCAAATAAGGGTGGACTCATTTAAAAAATATTCAAAAAATACCCTTAAGCAGACATAAAAAAATCATAATATCTATCCCTAATAAAAAAAACCCCAAACTACCCTTGTTCTTTGGGGATGCAAAAAAAAAGGAGAATCAGGGAGACAAAAATAAGAGAGCTATAGAGAGGAAGATTAGAGGAGAAGATCAAGGAAAAGGCTCACCTTATGTGGTATTGTATTATCTATGTTGGATACATATGTTGATTGGGTATTTATTTTCATACAGCATTTGTAGTATATTTATTTAAAAGAACATTTAAATGTTGTAATTCATATGTAAGAATTATTGAATTGAAGTAATATGGTGTCAATCAGTTGAGTGATGCTTATTGAACCGATTAGCTGAGGGAAATAATGATAAAGAGCACACTCAACCGGTTGAGTTGAGCTTCCTCAATCGGTTGACTGAGGAAAATAATGATAAAGAGCACACTCAACCGGTTTAGTTGAGCTTCCTCAACCAGTTGATTGAGGGAAAGCTTGAGTGGGAGAGATGTGATAAATGACTAAAAGAAGGATTTTGAGGTATTTTGAGTATTTTAAGATTTCTTTTTGATTTAATATGATGTCAGCTTGAAGGTATTTTAAGGGCTAAAAAACCAAATCACTCATGATGCAGCTTTTTTTATTATTTTTGAAATGAACCCATTCTTTTTTTTTTGTATCAAATCTCTTGTTTATTATATTTTAAATAAACTTAAATAGACAACACATAACATAAGATTCCCAATCCTCATTCTCATGATATCCATCCACTTATATTCCCTTTTCTTGCTTCTTTTTTTCTTTTTTTTTGTTTTCCTCATTGGAATAACTTTCAGCCATTGATGCAGAAGAGGATTGAGGAAGAAGATGATTGAAGAGATGAATTTCTTATCACAAGAAAACCTAGAGTTCTCTTTGGCCTAAAGAAGTTTTTTGCAGCAAATTGGGAAACTTTGAAATTATGGCTTTTGATTTCCCCAAATTAGAAGCCCTTCAAACACAAGTAGAATTGAATGAAAAAATTACCAACGTCCATTCTTACATGGCTGATTTAATAACCAAGGTAACGTCAGTTTGACCATTTAACACCCAAAGTTATAGCATGGGTTAATTTGAACTACAGTAATAAACTCGAGGGACCTATTTGAATGAAAAAAAAAAAATTTAAGGTGTAAGTGGGAAAATTTGGGAAAACTTGAGGGAGGGTTTTTGCACCTTTACCTATTATTTATTTTAATTATGGACTATAATTGGACGAGCTTTTTCAGGTTTAAATTCTCTCCCCATCCAAATAGGACGTGTTTGGAATTTACCTAATCAAATTTTTAACAGGTTAAATATTTTTATCTTCATATTTATAACAAGTTTCGGTATTACTTATTTCTAACCTGCCCTCGTCGCGAACATATAAAAAATAATTTAAAATTATTTTATTTTATTTTATTTATATGTTTTAAGGTATAATAATAACAATAATAAACTATTTGAATAATAAAGTAAACAAATTTTAATAAAAACTAAAAAGTTAAGGATTCAAAGCAATACAAATTACCCAGAATTTCTCATGTTTTACGAGACCCGCCTACCCTCGTCCTAACCTATGTAATCTTTAAAACGAGATAAGAATGAAAAATAATTAAAATTAACGGAAGTTGGGATGCGACTAATCTGGAACTTGTCTCTTTCCTATTGTATTTTAGTCTTGGAAATTATGTAAGAGACGATATGAAGGACAAAAGAATGAAAACATAACATCTAAAACCATTAAAAAAGGTAATGCTCTAAAACATGTAATGTAATAGTAACCAAACGTGTTAGGACTGAAATACCCCTCAGGTAGGATGTAACTCAACCAAATAAAAGAGAGAAATTATTGATGTCAGCAAAAGAAATAAATAAATAAACAAAAAGAGAAATCACACTCATTCCCTCTCTTCTCTTATCCTCAGGCACCAAAAAATTGAGGAGTAGGAACCTAACCTCTAAATATCTTTAATTTGTTTAAAAAATCTTGGAAATTTGAGGATTTCAACAACATTTTCGACCCTTGTACACTTGAGAGAAGAAGGGGTTGTTTACAACCCCTAAAAATCACATATTTGACCACTTTCATATTCTTTGAAGAGAAGAAATCGTTCAAAAGTGTTTATGGGAAGTATCTTACTTCATTTGGTTGTTTTCCCATCAAAATGGAAAGATGGGTAGGGTATTTAGGAATCTTAGGTGGTGTTTATTGAAGTTGGTGGTAAAAAATATGATTTTTTATTTATTAATAACTCGTTTTGAGAGGAGAATGAACATTGAAATAACGAAAATGTATTTGTGAGGTTAATAAAATCAAATTTAGGTTTTTTTCATGTTTAGTTAAATCTAGAAATCGAATGTTACATTAAGATTACACATGTTACGTAATACTTTATACTTATATTTACATTAGTGTTTTAAAGATTGTTCCCGTTATACTCAGCTCGGTTTTAAGTTAGCTAAAATTTTGTTGTTACTAGAACATGATTAGAATATTATTATATTGTTTAATCCTTGTTAAAAGCGTAAAAAAAATGGATATATGGTGTTTAGTAAGCTTTGTCATTTAATGTAATTTTGATGGTATAAAAAACGTTTTTAAAGTAAAATAATCAATATAATATGCACATTGCTTATTTAATATTGATGTATGAAAATTTTGGGATTATTCAAGTTAAGATACACCTAAGAAGCAAAATTACATTAAGTGAAACCCCGTTACATTAGTGTTTGAAACATTTTACATTAGTATTTTAAGCATATCACATTAATGTTATTAGTATATTACGTTAAGATGAAAGTCCATTTTTAAAGTTAGCTCAAATATTTTGCTTTAATTTTCAATCCTTGTTACATTAATGCTTTTCTTCCTATTATTAAGGTAAATGTTGTGTTAGTACTATTGATGTTCACTTTGCTCTCACTTTGGCTCATGTATTTTTCTTTGTATAAGTTTGTTAATATTAGTTGATATATGAACGTTGTATTATTTGTCATTCAGGGCTACACCGCTTAAAGCTAATTGTCAATTTGATATGTGTAGATGACCACAAAGTCCGAGTGAATATTCTTTCCACAATTTCTCCATCCCTTGATGAAGATGATAACGATTATATTATATTGACGCAAATCTTGGTTTTGTTGTTCATACAATGGCTAAGAAATTGGGAAAGTGTATTTAATATGATGTGTGGATAGAACACAAATTGCTACATGATAGCATGTTTTATACTTGTATTATAAATATTGATGTCAATCTTTGTACTAACCAATGAAAGATAACCCAGACAAAGATAATGAAAGTTAAAGTTTGGGTAATTCCCTCTTTCAAAATACTTGTATAAATGTTGGTATGACATGACATTTTTATTTGTAATCAATTGGCAGATTTAAACAATTGAAAGAGCAAAGAAAGTGGAGATAACCCACAGTTTTTCTCAAATTATACGACCCGTTTCGCGGGAAGATAAATCAACATTCTCTCTCTTAGTCCATAAATTCAATATCACCTTAATAGGGGAACAATCATATGAATCATGGTGACAAGTCTTATAAAAGCAAGTGCTATCTTGCATGTATCACAATATATTTGTCCCTTTAACAACAACCTTTAACTTTATGAATAAACCCTATGTTTATTAAGGTGTCTGTCGTATTTCTCTATCCACAATGATTAAATATGCACAATTAAATGAGAAACATCTATTTTTCTCTCATATTGTTCTCTTTTAGCTTTAGCCCTTTTTTCCTCAAGCAAGGAGGGGTGATTTTTTGGTCATTTGGCTAAATCACCCATTTGCATCTTAACCTTTCATTTTCTGCGATAAAGTAGTTCTTCCGCCAAATCTCACGATTTTTGTTTTTCGTGTTTTCGTCATCGTCTTATTGTGGCGTGTTGTGTTGTGTTGGCTTTCGTTGACTTGGTATGACGGTACTAGTGTTTTAAGCGATTTAGATAATAAGCGTATTTGATCAGGGCGAAATGATTAAATCAAGGTCATCCCGGTATCTTTGCCAAAACTAGAATCTTTTGAATTCTAGTCACCATAGAATTTTCCTATGTATAGGTTTTTTGCCGAGTCATTATGTTAGTGTTATTAACCTGGATGTTGGGCCATCCTTTAGCATTGTCAGTGAATTTGATTATGTATCTCAATCAAATGTATTGCTAGCTTAAATCAATAAAATTTCTATTTCAAGAAAAAAAAAAACATCAGTTGAATAAGAGTTTCATTAATAACTGAATATGTACATATAAACTTTGAGATTACAACACGGACTCAAGTCCCATGTTGGTTACATGTTCTCTGAAATTCCTTACTAGAATCCCTTTAGTTAGAGGATCTACAATCATCAACTCAATGTTAACGTGTTCAATAACCACTTTCTTTTCTTTAACACGTTCCCAGATGGCTAAGTATTTGATGTCGATATATTTACTTCGACTTCCACATTTATCATTCTTAGCCAAAAATAACTGCAATTGAGTTGTCATAATATAATCTCAATGGCCTCGAAGATCAACGACTCGACACATGCGGGAAGTAACTGGCATAAGATCTGAAATCGGCCTCCATAGTGCGTGTGATCGTCTTGTGCTTCATGCTTCTCGAGACCTGACTCCACTAGTAGCATAAATACATAACATGAAGTGGACTTTCTAAAGTCCATACAGCAGTCAATCGGCTTGAGGAGTAGTCGATCACTTCAATTTATCGGTACAATACGTACATCAACATGTAGTTCTTTGTACCCTAAAGGTATCTCATCATCTTCTTTGCAGTTTTCTAGTGGTTAATGTCTGGATTACTTTGATATCTGTCTAACACTCCAACAACATATGCAATGTCAGGTTTGGTGCACACCTGAGCATACATAAGGCTCCCTACAGCTAAAGCTTATGGAACGTTCTTCATTTGCTCCCACTCAAAATCGTTCTTTAGGCACTAGTCTAAGCTAAATCTATCACCCTTTACAATGGGTGCTGGGCTCGGTGAATAATATTTCATTCGAAATCTCTCTAAAACTTTGATGATATAGGTCTCTTTAGACAAACCCATAATGCCTCGAGTTCTTTCTCGATGGATTTTAATGCCAATGACATACAATGCCTCACCCGTATCTTCATATCAAAGTTCTTCAAAGAACAACTATACTTGCTAGTGGTAGAGAAAACAAATTAATTGGAAGGTCAGGTTCAAAACCCTTAAATCATATTTTTAGTACCATTTTTGTTCAATAATGCTCTTGGGGCCAAATAGGACACTAAAGTTCACATAACCAAAGCAGAGCTAAAAGCCACATATTTTGGAACGCCCGCTATAACCATTGTTAATTGTTAGCCGATACAACAAACGATATGAAACGCCACGTCGGCACATCACGAAACCACCCACTGGCCATCGTAGAAACATCAGCGTTAATACATTCATCAAAACCATCGTCGGCCACCTAAACCATCGTTGGAATCGGCCGTCGACTAAAATAACTTATAGCTGCCAGCCATAAAAGAATATATATTTTATGACTAGAATGGAAAACATATATTTTGGATGCACCCAATGTGTACAATTAATATATGTGTGTATATATATATATATATATATATATATATATATATATATATATACAAATTTTCTTAGATTTTAGAAAAAAATCCACCAAGACAAAGGATAACAGAGCGTGGCTTTGATACCAAATGAAAGATTTGTCAGTCTCAATAGATGCAAAACCAAAATGTGAAAGGTACATGGACTTACCTTCAGCCATTATTGAAAAAGAGATATTGAATGGAGAGACTCGTTGGGATCCTCTGGTGTCGGGATATCTCACTCTTCTGATGGTATCGAAACAATTGAATGATATTGATATTTGGCATCTAAGGACCCAACAAGGAAAATATTTTTATATAGCAAACCATCATCCTATATAGTTGTTATGCATTAAATCTTATTAATGCATTCTATTAATTCCATAGTGGTTATAAAATTAATTTGTAATTTATAGGTTAGTATTCAAAATGAATGTACGATTGTTTCACCTAAGGGGAAGAGAAATCAACAATTTTTATTTGTAATCAATTGGTAAATTTAAACAATTGAAAGAGCGAAGAAAGTGGAGGTAACCCACAGTTTTTCTCAAATTATCAGTTTCTAGTACTCAAAATCCATTCATATCTATCAACAAATTCTCTGTCGAGGCCTAGGCATGGATCACTAGCTATATGGGATACAATTGTTTGATTTGTTTTTTCTTTTTCTTTGTGTTCTCAGAACAGATAAATCTATGAAAGCAAGTAGGTCAATCCCTAAAAGTTCTCCATGTGTTGATATACATCCAATTAATGGGACTAATTTCTTTGAATGGTTTTAAGTTTGAAAATGGGAAAGTTGAGCATACCAATTATCGGTAAGTATGAAGTATTAAAAGTAGAGAGTGAGTTTCGACGAGATAAGGTACACAAAGGACCTTAATGTTTGGTCATATATCCAACATGACCCGTAAACTTTTTTTGGGTCCAATGCTGCCTCTAACATTGGTTCCGTAGATCAAATATGTCCTTATCATCAACTAAGTGAACAAATGGACAAAGAGGCGTGTAATGCCACTGACGTGTCATCCACTCCATCACTAACAAGGAGTAAACAAATGCCATAGATGGGTGACAGGTCAACGACATTAGAACCCTTTTTGCTCATCATCTTGAGGCATCAAAGTTAGTAAAAAAATCCATAGGAAAGGAGGGGACCTTATACCTTCAAAGTAATAGCTCCTTAAGAGTATTTGCGCGTGATTAAGTGAGCAAAGTCCTAAGTTCGCGCTAGTATCCCACCACGAAGGAGAGCGTTGGAAACCTCTAAGGAAATGGTGGAGAGAAGGATCTCGATGCTAACCAAGATCAATCTCAAAGAGGGGGTTCGAAGAGGAGCAGATTTGACACTCAAAATCTCTCATTTGGATTGTTATGCTCTCAAGAACACCCTCTCTCTCAAGAATAACTCTTATGGTTTCTCAAAACATCCTTTATATATGAGAACCCTAGCCCATGAAATGTCAAAAAGGCCCCACTTTAAGACATGATAAGCTACATGCATCTTTATGCATTGTGGCATGCACCTTCATGAGCCTTAAGCCCATGAACAAGCTCAAGCCCCTCTTTGTCTCTTAATGAGCCCTTTTGTATCAAGTTTACTAATCTGTGACATACCATTCTTATAATAATTCCCTCATGTTTGGGTCCATATCGAGCCGTTTTACTCTCCAGTCTACACCTTCTAAGTGTGTGACCTTTAGGTTCAGTTATACTCGGCCCTTGATTCAACTCGTCCAAGCAGAGTCATGGCGTTATCTAAACACATCTGACCCCGATTGGCCAAATTGATGGTTTGATCTGAAACCCTTCATAGACATTTACATACATTCGTCCTTTCACCATCCTACACACCACAAAGTTCAAAGCATGGGCAATGTGTAGCTCCCCCTAGACTGCTACGCCACCTTTAGCCTAAGTGATATAGTTCTTGCCCTCAGACTCATTACCCATCATTCATGTTGTGACGCCTCAAAAATCCGGGGGTCCGTTGATCAACCATCAACCTGCGGAAGCCCTGTGGATATCCTGTAACTCGATACCACATCGTATGTCCCATTCACCGGGACCCATCATTTCGTATAATCGGACAGAGCCCCCTTTGTGCTAGGAGCTTTTCCAAACAACCATCCTACACAAAAATACAATACAACAGGAAAAACAACACTTGCCAGCTGTTACGGGTTCGCCTAAGTGAATTGCTTTACTTAGGGAAAGCTTCTCTTCGCCTAGGCGAGGCAGAACCTCACTTGTAGGGCTACCCTTGAGTTCGCCTAGGTAAAGGCGAGGCATAACCTAAAACCTGCACATATTTCACATATAAATCCCACAAGAGTTTTGAGTTCATCTCTTAACATACTATTACATGCCAACATTCATTTGTTACAAAAATAAATGTTACAAAACAATTACATAAGTAATTATAAAGCCAAAAGCCGACTTTCTTCACTCTCGCGGCCTTGGATGAGGCGCCCACCGATTAACGTCCCTTTTGAAATGTATCCCATATAGGGTGAGCTCGCCTAGTGAGTTATTCTAAAGAGCGACTCCCCACCTAAGTGCACATGCAATGCTTACACTTCACGCCATCAACATTCCAAAAAATAAGAATATGCTAATTCTAACTTGGAATCCTACATGCCATGCCATGAAATGAGATGAGGCCCACTCATGCACCATTCCTGAGTCTTTATCGACTCCCATACCCGAGTCTTGACTTACTCCCATACCCGAGTCTTTACTAACTCCCCCCACACAATGCGAAGCCCATGTGTGATAAAAACCGTCATTGATAGATTACATTCAATGATCCTTTTCAAAATAAAAGTCATGTTTTTATAAACCAAAACTTTTGGATGTCATTTCTTGAATGAACATTTTATATACAAAACCATTGTATCTTTTGGCGGGTAGGTCCATCGTCGGCTCATACCGCAATCTACACTTTTGTACTTTCACTTGAGTCAGTGTAGTAAACTAGTTCAGGTCTTTCAGAAGTGTCTAGCCCCTTCTTGCTATTACCCGACATAAGTTTTAAGTTTCAATGCGTAGTGTGACTCTTGATTTGACCGATCAAGTGATACTAAGCCTACTCATCAATCCACCCGATTTAGGTGTTTGATCTAACCATCCATAACTTTATGAAATGTGATGTTCCCGTGAATAGCAATGCAATGTGCTATTGCAAGTTAATTTCATGTCCCACATGTAATGAATGTCATATGAACAACATAAACCATACAATTTACCTTGTATCCTGGACAATTATATCACATAAATATAATTTTCAAAACAAACATTCATTCAGTGTCAATGCTTAAGAGCATATCAACATTTCATCAAGTCAAGCACAACCACATATGTTATTCTAGTAGTAATAACACTCTTAGTCATCAAACCAATTATGGCATATAGCATGCTCTCAAAACCACCCATAATAGCCCCTAAGGCAAGCTATGTGACATGCCCAGCAAACCACACACGGCTAAACAATCCCAATGATCTGGCCAGGAACTCTTAGGCTTGCCTAGGCAAAGCCCTCCTTCGCCTAGGCAAATAGGTTTGCCTAGGCAAAACTCTATTCGCCTAGGTGAACCAGTGCCGCATCCAATATTATTCTAGGGTTCTCCTAGGTGAACCTTCCCTCGCCTAGGTGAACCCTTTTTCCTAGGTGAAGAGCCAATCTTCTTGGGGAAGATTCATGCCTTCGCCTAGGCGAAGAACATCGCTGGAACTCGAAAATCCCATTTTCCCTTCACCCAAACAGACCAAAGCGCCCTTTTCTCGGCCCGAAGGTGGAAAATGACTAAGGTAGGAAGTCCTACACTCTTGGGCGTGAAACATGGGTAGGAAGCCTCACTAGCCTAAAATCTTTGATTGATTGAAATCTCCTCTTTTGGGTCTTCGGTAAATCCACCGTTTCGGTATGTACATACCCCTCATCGATGCGGTGAACTTTGTTACAGCTCGGCCAATCCAGGCAGTCAAAACTCCGTAGATCGAATAAAGAAGCTTGGAGTTCTCTCTTTTCTCTCCCTTTCTCCTCTCTCACGGTTTCTAGGCAAAAAGAAGATGGGATATTTTGTCCCAAGCCTTTCACTTAGTTTAACTAAGTGGCTCTAGTCGCACCATTTGTCCGTGACTGGACTAGGTCCGTTTCTTTCCCGAAACAATTTATTTCATCTCGGTTCAAGTTCAAATTATTCTAAATGAACTTTAGTTAATTTATTTCCCAACTTTCGAGATTTTTCTGCAAATCCCATTTTTGAATTGACGGATACTTGATACCTCAGCGTGAAATTTTGACCTCGAATTTGTAAAATTAAATCCGGGTAACTAGATTTGTGAAGACAAATCCAAGCTGTGAGGAGTCGGGTTTCGTCATCCGAGATCTAGAAATTTTCAGGTCTACAACCTGTATTGTAGTGGCAATTTATCGTTTTGTCTTTTTTTAGAAAAATTCAAATTTACTTGGGTTTTACACATGCCACTGAAGACACTCTTCATGACATTTCCACTCTAGCCAAAGATTCCCAAGTAATGATTCTTCAAGAGGCCATAGGTATGCTCTCCCCTTATTGGGAGTGGTGAATCCTCTAATGGCTACTCAATTACCTTCGAACACTTCAAGCTATACCCGATCATCACCCTATAAGCAACCTCTGAGAGGAAACAAGGAATGAAGTCAAAGTACAAGATCAGCATACAAGATATCCTTGAGCACCTCAAGTTTTAAGATACTTGCACCAATGCTATGATGGGACTATCATCTACATGTAAATAGAATCCATATGATTGTCTCATAGTAGTTCTTCGATGTATTTAACTACTCCTAGCAAGCATCCACATGTTAACTCTAATCAACTCATGGCTACAGTTTATAAAGTCAGTTAATCAATCAAGGAGTATAACATGTGCTATTCTATCGAGATCCAACAATGTCAGTCTTGTTGATCCTATGACTAAAGGATAATTTAGATACGAACATAATTTCATATAGTCTCAGTCTTATTATCATGATCTCCTTCATGTTATATTTATGTATCATGGATTCATTAATTGATTAAAGATCTCCATCAATTCATATAATAAATTAACATCAAATTAATGAAGATGTCTTTTATTCATAATAATGAAAAGCATACAATAAGTGCTAAAGGTGATTTTCCTTTGGGCCTTCACTTTGCTGGCCTCACTTGCACTAAATCTAGTGCAGCATGTACCATAGGAAAGTAGTGTAAATCATACTTCTTTTAGAGTGACTTAGTCAGGGATTGAACATTCTAATAGAGACATCTATCTTTAAGGCATGATCTACAAAGATTTCTCAAATCAATGGCATCTTAAGGTACTAATTTGGACATTTGATGAGGCCCAATGGGTTCTTTGCTTTCCACGTGGAGTCCATTGTCATCTGATACAACATTATCATAGGGGAGTTCATGGAAATAAGTGACTTAAATTAAAGCCTCTTAAAATGGATGGAAGTAAGACGGTTATCATCTTGAGAAGTGGTAAAAAAAAGTTCAGGCAACCAATGCCTAAACCCACTTGAAGTGAAGCTGAAGAAGGATAGATGAGGGCAGAAAGGATAGTGATAAAGAAGATATGATGAAGAAAGGCATGCCTCCACCATTTCCTCAAACACTTAGAAATGGTGAACAACCCAGTGAGATTTTGAGTGCTAAAGGCGGTGATCAACATTCCCCTTTAGACATGATTAAGCCAGTTCTAACATATTCCATGTTTTTTAAAAAGACTTGTGTCTTTGTAAAGAGAGGTTGAATGTGAACCACAAAGGATTTCTTATTAAGCGGTGAAGTGCCATTATCTGAGTGTAAAACCCCAGCAAAGTACAAAGACCCAGGTGTCCCACCATTTCAATAAACATTGGAGGAACTTGTGTGGAGAAGACATTATTAGATTTGGGAGCCAGTGTCAACTTGTTACCCTACTCAGTCTATAAGCAATTGGGGCTAGGAGAATTGAAACCCACCACCATCACCTTGTCTTTAGCAGACAAGTCAGTGAAAATTCCTAAAGGCATAGTTGAAGATGTTTTGGTGAAGGTAGATAAGTTTCTATTGTTGGTAGGACTTTGTTCTCGATCTGAGAGCCGGTGGCTCTGGGAGCCAGTTATTTGCACATCATACTCGGGAGACCATTTTTGGCTACATCAAATGCAATCATCAACTGTAAGGATGGGGTCATTAATGAGTCTAAAACTCATATATTTTTAATCCATTTTTATGGCATGTTTTAACAAATTTATATCTATTTTATACTTGAATTATGGAATGAGCTTCACCAACTTTATGTTTTGTAGATTATTTGAAAGAAAACAAGTAGAAAAGAAGCAAAAAAATTGGAAAATGCAGAAGTCTGTGTCGCAACATAAATTTTGTATGTCGTGACACAAAAATTCAAGCAGACCAAAGGAACTATGTCGTAGTCAGCAACTAAATGTCGCAACAAAGCTCAGACAAAACTTAATGGCAAAAGAGAAATTTATATCGCGATAAAGAGTTTTTCTGTCACGACATTATTGAAGAAAATTGTGAAGAAAACTGTGTCGACAATCCTTTACTCTGTCGCTACAATGATAAAAGCAAATAGCAAAGGAGGCGTAAACAAGATTTCTTATCATGACATAAAAGGCGAAGATTAAAATATAGACTCTGTGAAAGGCGATACATCACGACAAAAATGCTAAGAATACAACTCAAGTTAGCTGAGACAAGTGTTTTTATGTTGTGACAAAGTTTTCAGCATCAAGCCATGCCAAGGAAGAATTGTTGTCGTAACAAAGAAAATCACGTCGCGGCAACGTTCCGAATTCTGACGAGAGCAACAAGAAAGTCTATGTAATGAATTATTTACTGACCGACAACCCAGCTATGAAGGATATGAATTCCCTGTCGCGACAAGAAGCTGAAAGAACAACACAAGAAGAAAGACAACAAAGAAATTCTTGTTGCGACATAATCAAGAGTTAATAAAAACTTCCATGCGTGGTTTATCATCCACGACAATAAGTATGAAATGATAAATTTTGTCGACGAGTTGAAGAAGGCGAGAATAAGCCAAAGGCAATTGTGTATAGAGATAACTCTGTCCGACAAATGGCTTAACTTTCAGCGACAGAATTAGAGAAGAAAATTTTGAGACCAGGGTTTCTTGTCAGTGAAATTGCTAAGGACTTAGAAATCACATCACGGCGGAAAATACGTGCGATAGAGTTAGCGGGCTGAAGAAATGTTTGTTGCGATAAGGACAATTATGTCGCGACAAACTCTAGAAGGACAAGAACATGAGAAGCTGGTTGCAAACAGGTTTGGTGTCGCGACACAAGGCATTCCTATCAGCAGTGAAGCAGAGACTTGAATAAGATTTATGTCACGACATTGTCGAAGTATGTCGCAGCAATCCTAAGATTGACTCGGAGAGCAGTCCGACAAAAAACAGAAGCTGCTTGAGAGAGCACCGACAAAGAATGAAAGCTCTATCGCGATAGACCTTTTTATGTCACGACAAAGAGACCAATTTTGGCCAGAATTTTGGGGATCCACAACACATTAATGAAGTGAGGTCCAACATTGGAAAGCTTATAAATGCACACTTCTAGGGCAATGTGCGCAGCTTCGGCAACTCCAGGATGTCTAGGGGGTTGAAGACTCTTGTATATTTATATATATATTTTTTATTTTCCATTTTAGTAGATTTAGTTTTAGTGTAGCTTTATTTTGTTAGTTTCCTTTATTTACGAATTGGTTATTGTGCGAAGTGCGACTTCGAGCTGGTATTTCTTTATAAATTCATATTTTCATTCTTTGAAAATTTTAATTTAAATGGATGATGGAAAGTTTAGGTTATTATTTCGGTTCGTTCATGATTTCGGTGAATTTTCCTCGTGATTAGTCCCTTATGGTGAACCAGTTTTGAAAAGTTGAGCTCACTTTGAAATGGAATTAGGTGATGATAGTCATTTTACGCATAAGGTGGAAGAAAGCTTTAATTAGAATTCTTGAATTTATTTGATTAATTGTGTTTATAAATTTACTTGTTCTTAGTACTACTCATAGTGTACCCAATGCAATCTTGTGTCTCCCTCGATTTCTCAGGGCCCTCACGAGTGTCTGAGAGAAGGAGAATCCTGAGAGTGTAGAGTAGTTCTTTGTGGGTATGGTGGACTAATATTATGGAACTAATGAACTTTGAAGGATTACTCAAGTAGATCACCAACTACTTATAATTTGAGGATGGTTGAATGAAGTATTTGTTTAATCACTCAGAGGTCTCTAACAGTGTGATGTGTAAAATATATACGTCTATGTGCGCAAGTGCACGCGTCTTATCAAGTAATATAATGTATCTAAGTACGGATATCGATCCACGGGGAGAAGCGCGTTGACTACTGAAATTAGATTTTGAATATTGTTTGGACGTAAGCTTTGAATGACTAATTAACTAAGGTGTGAGATTAAACTAAACTAATTTATCTTAGTAAATCAACGTATTTGTGGAGACTAGAGTGTGTCTCCCCTGCCACTTTGATGGAGAACTACCTAGGGAATTGTGCATTCAGTCTAATTCGTGACTTATCGACGACGGGAGTGATCGTGCCTCTGAGATACCCTCTCTCGAGGTGTATCCGCTATCTCGCTAGCGGGGGTTGAGTGTATCTACCCCAACCCAATGCTCGGCAGCAAGGTTCTAACCTTAATCACCACCCTCGGAATCGGGATATCTCATTTGCAAGATTGGCCAAATTCTCTAATCGATCCACAGGCGTCCCTCACCTCCCGATCTTCGGATGCAGCAAGGAATCATGCCAATGTTGGCGGTTTATCACATGTATACTCATCAGCGAGATATCAATGATGCAAACAACTCATAAATAAGCTGAATAATATAAAATCAAAATCTTAATCCATGCAATTATGTGAGGGGTTCAACAAAACCCTAGATGTGAATCCCCAGAACATCTTTTGGACTTGATTGTACACTTAATCAATCTATAAATCATCGTAGTTTTCGAGAAAGAAAAATACAAAAGCAGTGTCTTCTCCCATGATGCGGGTTCTTTGCTTTGCTATGCTTTAGTGCCCTCGTTCGTATGTTTTCCGATCCCCTCTCGATTTCTGGTCCCTTTGCTTTTAATGATGTTGAGGTAGAAATTGCGATGACGTCGCGACGTTAAGGCGTCGCAACGTTGATCACTTGTTGACTTCCTCTTCTCGTTGACCCGACGTCACGAGGTTGGGACGTTGCGATTGGGGCGTTCGCGGCGTTCCTGCCCGGCACCTACGCTCTTATAGTCAGCGTAGTTCCACACGCTGTTCACATCTGATGCAATAATAAGATAGCGAGAACATGTTCATGTATTATAGGATAGAGCTGAAACCAAAAGACGGTGGATATGAATGAGTGTTTTAGGCGCTCATTCACACCCCAAACTTAGCCATTGCTTGTCCCAACGAAGCAGACTCATAGAACACACAACCTACATCACCTAACTTAACACTAAGATTGTGATGCACATGCTTCTGAGACGAAGGATCGAAATGGGCAGAGCTCACAAATCTTGCCTTTTTATTTAGAATTTCGGGAGATCTATAAAGGTGTTAAGACTCAGAAAGGTGATTTGAACACTAGTGCGGAGTTATTGGCTTGGCAGACCTCAGAAATTATTCAATAGCCTTTCTAAGGACCTATGTACGTGAATCATTGATCTCTAGCATATACCTCGGTTCTGACACCCCCAAACTTGAGTTTAACTCACCTAGTTGGGAGAGTCTAACTACAGAAGGATAAGAACGCATCGTGTTTATTCATTAACCATACCTACTTGTGAAAGAAAAACTAGTGCCCGTAAGTTTATGCTAAGTGTTCATGTAGCGGGGATTAGTTGGTGACTCCCCACCAGTTGGTTTAGGGCACCGGGCATTCAGTTCCCCTCGAACTTCACCCCGAACACTCAACTAAACCTAAGAGCCCTAAGTTGTGGGAAACTTCATTTTTGTCCCCCGTAGCAGAAGCGATGAAGTCGATGGCTCTGGCGGTTGGCTCGAGGCATTAAGTTTGAAAGGCCCCTAGGATTGTGCGGGATTAGGTCAGAAGATCCCACTTATTCTTTTCATATATATATTATTTATTTATTTGTATTTGGGACTCGAAGGCAATCCTCTTTTATTTAGGGTGTCTCATCACTTTGGTGTTTAGAGACTCCCAGGGTTTGTTGAACCTTAGTAGCCGGGCTCGGCGCCTAGGCATACCCTAGAGGTCATCTGTGTGTGGGTGTGATAGGCTCGTTGAGAAGTGGTTTCTTGAGTATCCTAAAGGTGATTCACTTTGTCTTCCTACCTATTCAACATGAAATTCCAGAGCATCTAGCACCCCTACGGATCCTTTTAAGTTTATCTTATGTTAGATCCGTGATTATTTTGAGGACTCGGTCAAAAGGGATCCTTGACTCCACGCATGGCATCACGCAAAAAACAAAACAGAAGGATAACCTGCCAAACACATACTAAATACGAGGACTCGGCATACTAAAGTAAACAACACAAACCTAACCTAAACTAAAAGCGAGGAAACCTTGAAAATAAAATGGACTAACACAAAACTATACCAACCTAACAAAGCAGATCACCACAGCCCCACAAAACGGATGTAGGCGATGTCACGGCTATGAAGAACGAGAGGGTGGAGGAAACTTCCCCAGTGATTGGTCGTGTCACTACGGTGGCGATGGCTAGCGGAGGTGAGAAAATTTAGGGAGAGTTGGTCTTGGAGGGGATTCTTGGTTCGAATGGTCTTCAGTTGGCTAGGATGGTGCATGCCATTTCGGGGGCCTCGCATCTGGGTAATGAGGACTCGGTGCTCCTGGGTCTCGTCCCAAAAAGCATCTAAGCGGTCAGTGAAGGCGAGCACCGGGTCCTTTAAGTCAGGGTTGGGACTAGATGGGGCCTCCTCAGGGTGGTTGTGGGGTGGTGGGTGGAGTGGAGGGCCCCTTGACGTCACCTTGGGGATCGTAGGGAGGTCGTGAGCTGATACTCTTGAAGCTCATCCTTGTCCGAGGGTTCATTGCCCCGAGTCGTACAACTGCCTCGATGTTAAGTACACCGGTTTACATCCCACTGCTTGGGTTATAGCTTTAATGGAACATGTATCGAGCCTCATTGTCCTCTAAAATTTCCCCGAAACGCCATCGTAGTATATGAAGGGGGTGCCTTGGTTTCATTTTGCGTCGGTTATGGGAGGATGGCATCCTCCCATAACACCTTGACTATCGAAGGGTATGTCTGGATGATGGCGTAGTTGAAGCCAGGCGTCACCTCACACACGTTCGTCGTCGAATGAGATGGGGCGTGATGAAGTGATGCCTGGCGTGGGAATATAGGCCCAGTGGCCTTAAAGGCGGCGTGCACTTCGCTGTGAGCTTCCACTCGCACTTTGTTGGTCGAGACCACGGGGACCTCGGGGTAGTAATTTTGCTCATGGAGCTGATCAAAGGCTCGGGGGACGGGTCAAGATTATAAATTGGTTAATAGACTTGGCTGAAGTCTACCAACACTCCTTCTGCCGGACCTTTCACGACATGGGGAGGCGGGTTGGCGTAAATTCTTATACCACACTCGTAATTTGGGCCAATTAGTAGAGCATCGCGCCACATAATCCCTTAATCGCAATTGTCCTTGCGAAAGAAGTCGTCGAGGTGGTGGAAGCCCTTTTCTTTATGAAGGACCTATTTTTTACGGATGGTGCGAACTGTCGAGGTTGCACCTTCATTGACAAACTTAGTGAGGTCGAAATTTGGTGTCGGTTCCTCATTGGCCCGACCCCATTTAGCGGTCAACTTTAGCTTACGAACAGGTGTAGAGGGTGGGTGGCTCACAGACCTCCTAATCACGGGGCCTTGGGGCCAGATAGGCGTAAAAGAGCCCTCTGGTGGTATAAGACAGTGTTCCCGAGAGCACAGGGTGCACAATGGGACAGACTAGAATGGCGACGGGGCGCCACGACCTCTAGGTGCACCTAATGTTCCTTAAATAACCAAACCGCGGTAGGCAAAGGCGGTGCCCAGGCAGAAAGTTCAAACTCCACTATGGCCAAACCCGAGGAACAAGGGTTAGAGACAAACGAGGGTCAGAGGGGGTGATGGAGACTACAGATAGGTGTGGAGATTGGGTGGGGTGGTCTAAGACCGGTGGTGGTAGAGGCGACAGGGTGGTCGGAGTTCGACAACAATGGAGGTGCGGATTCAGACGGCCGTCTCAGGGAGGACAAGGCCTCTAGTCCTTAAAATAGGGGCAACGTCGTGACGTTCGGGCTCAACGTCGCGACGTTCCCGAAGGTGGAGCTGCCAACGTCACAACGTTCAGACCCAACATCGCGACGTGACAGAGAGGCTATAAATCCAACGTCACGACATTGAGATCCAGCGGCCTTTGACATTCCGGTGGTTGCGGCGTCGCAGCGTTGAGTCAGCGTTAATGGAGACTGAGGCTCTGTCTCCCCTTGCCACTTTTGATGGAGAACTACCTAGGGGAATTATTCCCTCTATTAGTGAGGGCTTATCGGCCCGGTGATCGTGCCTCACGGATACCCTCTCTTGAGGCGTGTCACTTTATCTCGCTAGCGAGGGGTTGAGTGTATCTCTGCGACGATGCTACGGCAGCAAATCATTTCCTAACCTTAATCGCCACCCTCGAAATTCGGGATATCTACATTCTTGAATTGATCGAAATTGCTCCTAATCGGATCCTTAGGCATCCTCACCTCTCGATCTCGGATACCCAGCAAGATCATGCCATTGTTGGCGAGACATCAAATGTATATAAATCACAGATATAGACGGATGCAAAGTCATAAAGCGAATAATATAAAATCAAAATCTTAATCCATCTGATTGACGAGGGGTTCTGACAAAATCCATAGATGTGAATCTAGAACATACTGGACTTGATTGTTGATTAGTACTCAAAAAGTGCTATTTTGAACCCTGTTTATTTCAAGTTTTGAGCACTTTTTATGTACTAATCAGCGTAATTAACCATTTATTAGGTCCTCTTATTCCTCTTGTTCGCATTTTTGTAGCCAAATTTTACGGTTTTGCGAGCTAGCCCGTGCAAAATTGTCGAGTCGATTCAAACACGAAGGGCAGAGTTGAACTCGCCGTTGCGGATCGGATCCACAGAAGGAAGAAGAAGCGAAAAGTGAAACGATGGACCCTTTGCGGGAATGCTTTCCTGCGAAACCTTTGTTCCAGGCGAAGCCTTTGTTCATCATGTTCTTGGCACATTTCACGCTTTTATTATTTTGTTACAATTTTGTTTCTTCCCATTTGTCTTATAATAGCTTTAGTTTCGAGTTTTTGGTATTTCATATACCTTTGAGCACCTATAAAAACTCGATGCAGCAAACTTGCAATCACTTCACTTTTGCGATCGTGATTGGCGCGGGTTTGCCATTACTTCACTCCTTTCTCGTTTCTTTCCTTTTTCTCCTTTCTCGACACAAACCTCCTCGGGGATGACAATCGAGGATGGTTAGCTAGACCTCTTCCTCCCTTGAAGAGGAGGCCCTTTGGGTACAGTTTGGAGGTAACTCACGGTTCTCTGTTTTAACGCCTTATGGGTATTTATGTTTCTATTTCTCTCGATCTAGGTTTAAATCTCTAGAGCAAGCCCTATTTCAATGTGTATTTAGCAAGCTTTTGGGTTACGGTGGATGCTTATCATTCGTCCTGTTATCCAGTTAGTTGTTCCTATTAGTTACTTGTAGGGTAGGTTTTGAGATATTTATCAGGATTAGGGACATTTATGCCAGGTTAAATGCCTGTTTCAGAAAATTTTAGAGTTAGGTTTTAAAGCCAAATGAAGATGGGTTCGAGCTGACTACATGTCATCCTCCCAATGCGAGGAAAAGACCAGGGACAGTTGCCAAACCCTAAAGCTAGTGGTCGGACATTTCAAGGGTTGTTTTACATTTTCTTATTTAGTTTCGGCTACAGTGAACCTTGACACCCCCTGTTTTACAAAACCATCAAATTGGAATTCACCATTTTGAACCTCACTTTGTAAATCATTTGTACAAGAAAACCCATCCTTGTGTTCGACCCTAGAGCAGCTATCACCAGGAAGTAGCTTCTTCTGACATTAGGAAAGAGAATTTAGGATACAAATTTTGTTGATCTCGGATCACCCTCACGTAACACGAATATATTCAGCACATAATCAATCTATAAATCATAGCGTTTTAGGAAGAGAAAATACAAAAGCAAGTGTCTTCTCCTTGATCACGGGTTGCTCTTTAGCTATGCTTTAGTGCCCTCGTCGATCACGTTTAGATCCTACCGATTTATGGTCCCTTTGCTTTTAATGATGTTGAGGCAGAAATTGTGCTGACGTTGCAACGTCACAAAGTTGAGGCGTCGTGACATTGATCACTTGTTGACTTCCTCTTCTCGTTGACCCGACGCCGCGACGTTGGGACGTCGCAACGATTGAGTACGTCATGGCGTTCTGCCGACTTTACCAACAGCTGCTTCTCTACCTCCCGAAAATGATCCCAGCCTTTGTTCCATCTACTATTCACGCCACAGTAAAATAAGATATCGGGCTATAAATTGCGTGTTAACTAAGATAGAGCTAAAACTAAAAACCAGGGCGGGTATAGCACCCAGAGTGTTTGGCGCTCATCAGTCTCCTCTTTATCTTTGAATTGATTTTGATCCGTGTTAGCGAATCTAATCAAGGAGATGGAAATTTTCATTAGAAGTGTAGGATGATGTGTCAATCAAATTGGAGAAAGCTTGCAATTTCCTTTTTATGGGGGCAAAAAATTTTTAGTCTGAATAAGTATGAAATGCGAAAGGAAAAGTACTTAAATCTTGGAAAGGGTTACATATTACAAGTAATTGATTAGAATCATGTCTCATAAATGAATATGAACCTTTAATCAGTGAAAAGTATGGTTGAGGGAGAAATCCAAACTATACTACTTTGCATCTTTGACAAACTCAGGTTTTCTAATTTATGGTTGGTACATGAATCGAAAGATGGAAAATGATTATTACTAGTGATCCATGTCAATTTTGTCTCCTCAGTGAATCCTTAACCCCCGATTTTAACTTTACTTTGTATATTTGAATTACAATCTAGGACTACATTTTTAGTCCTCTTATCATCATATTAGTGGAGTTCAAATGGTAATGATCTTGAGTAATTGGGTAATTAGTCTTTTTGATTTATCATCCTTCCTGCATTAGGAGCGATATCTGGACTTTAAATATACTTTTATTACTTATGCGACACATTGCACTTACAATGATCAAGACCACCAACTCAATTTTTAATGAATACATTAAAAAAAAAAGAAAAAAAAAATTCAAATTTTTATGTATATGAAAAATGGTCTTAACAAGTTTTTGGCGTCGTTGCCCGGGACTGAAAAGTTCTTGAGTGACAGTACTAGAAGTTTGGCATACACTGATCACATCATACAGTTTTGTCTTAACAAGTTTTTGGAGCCGTTAGCCGGGGAGAGAAATGATAAATTTAAAGATCAATATTCTAACCAAAAATGGATTTATTAATTTGGACATTTTTTTTTTTGATATTTGATTAGTGCCCCGAAATAATTGTTTGAACCACATTTATTTAAGTTTTGAGCACTTTTGTGTACTAATCAACAAATAACCCAATTGATACACTAAGGTCAGAGCTATACTATTAATCATATTTTGTGGATATTTTTGTAGTTTTGCAAATGATTACACCATTATCTTTGAGTCGATTCAAATCACGAAGAACCTAAAGCCAGAACTCGAGATGCATGTGCAAACGAAGGCAATTGGGCTCATCTGAGTGAGCATTACGAGGAGATTTTGCAGTGTTGTGAATTTTAGCAACTCTGGAATTTCAATTCGCAGCCTGCAAAATTGCCCTATTTTGCTGTGTTGACCAATTCTTTACTGCTTTTTGTGGTTTTGTACCAAAATTGCCCTCATTGTATTTTTGTTGTTTCATACTTTTCTGTAATTTCATTGACTCTGAGTAGTATATAAGCCTCAGTCAAGCTCTGTAAAATCAATAAATCCATCAATCAATAAAATTGGTGCAGCTTTCGACTTTCAGCGAGTGTGATTTTCTCCTCATCTTTCTCTCCCTTTCATTTTCTCGCGACCCAGAACACCTTGGGGATGTGACTCGAGGGATGTGGGCCCAAACCCTCATCCTTGAAAAGGAGGTCAGGTGGAGGTTTGGAGGTAAAAACCTTTATCCTCTGTTGTGTGGGCATTTATTATCATTTATGTTCTGCGTCTCACATTAAGTTTGAATCCACATGATGTACCTTTGAGTGGCAATACTTAGCGAGCTTTAAGGCTCGTGGATACTTATTGCTAGATCCACTAATGCTAGCTTAGTTGCCATTTATTTACTCTATAGGTTAGATCCGGTCGGTTTCAATTAACTGAAAACATTAATGGTTAATCTTTGTACCATAGGAAAAAAACTTTTAGGGTTCCGGTCTTTATGGCTAAACATAGATCTGGTTTGAAATGACTATAGGTCATCCTCATACTTGAGAGAAGGACAGAGGACATTATAGTTGCCTTAGAACCAAGCTAGTGGCTGAAACTTAGTTTCTTTTACCTTTATTTCCCAACGACTACGGTTTTCTGAGCCATCAACCTCCTTTGTTTTTACAAGAAACCCCAAATCCAAAGTGGAAACACCATTTTCAGTCAACTGTGACTCACTTCGCATGAAGAAAACCCGTCCTTGAGTTCGACCCTAGACCCTTTATCTTTTGCGAGTAGCTTTGCTTCTGGCGATGGAATCCCTAGGATACAAATTTTGTTGATTTCGGTACACTCTGATTAGTGCTCAAAAAGTGCTATTTTTGACCTGTTTATTCTGGGTTTTGAGCACTTTTATGTACTAATCGTAATTAACTTGATTTACACATTAAGGTTCCGATTATTCTATTGATCGCATTTTGTGGCGAATTTTGCGGTTTTGCAAAATTTATTTATCACGAAATTGTTGAGTCGATCAACACACGAAGAATTCGAGTCAAATTCGACAATGCGAGATAAGAGACCGAGAAGGAAAGAAAGAGCGAAAATGCAACAAAATGGAGCCTGAAAAATTCCATACGTTTGAAATTGATACACTGCTCCAGCATTCACCTCCCGATACTATTCACCTAAGCCTTTGACCGCTGCTTTTGGCTTTGGTGTTTCATTTTTGGTTCTGATTATTATCCCTTGTAATAGCTTTTGGTTTTAGTTTTTGTAATTTCCCTTGCTCGGCCAGTATATAAGTTGGTCAGTGCAGCAACAATCGATCAAGTCGGCAATAGAGACGAGTGGGCGCGATTCCAGCTAGTTCCTTTTCTCCCGGGCTCAACTCCACTTTCTCCTTTTCTCTCATTTTCTCATCACTTTGGGCAGCGAACACCCTCGGGGATGACAACTGGGATGAATATTAACCTTTCCTTGGGTGGGGCCCTTTGGAGGATGAAGACAGCGGGGTTTTCATGTTTTAACGAATTATTTTCTACCATTTATGGTTTCAAATAAGCAGGCTTTAATCCTTTGGGTTGCTTTAAATGATTAGTATTTGATAAGCTTTTGGGTTCATTGGATGCTTATTGGTAAAGATCCATTGACGTAGTTAGTTATCATCTGGGTTATTGAAGGCGATTAAAGTATTTTTATTTTAATTTTAGAGTTTGATCCCTTCGGTTCAGCGTAAATAGCCAATACTTGGTAGCTTTTAGGGTTCATTGTATGCTTATTGTTATATACAATGACATTCATTAGTTATATTTGTAGGCTGATTGGAAAGTGAGTCAAAGGTGATGTTATTCAGCATCCAGGGCCATCAATGGGGAGGCAAATACCAGTTTTCAAATATGATGTTTAGGGTCAGTTTTTTACAGTTAAATAGAAACTAGGTTTGGGGAGATATTATATGTCATCCTCCCCAGCGTGAGGAAAGGACCCTGGAGAACCTCGGTTACCCGGGACCCCGGCCAGTGACCTAACACTAGAGGAATTCTATTTTACATTTTTTTGTTCATATTTCATTTTTATTAAAATCACAGCTCCTGTTTTTGCAAAATCTGAAATCAGGTGAAATTCACCATTTTGAACCTCACTTGTAAATCTTTTGTATAGAAAACCCATCATGTGTTCGACCATAGACCACTATCTTTGCGATGGCTTTTCGTCGATTAGGAGAATTTAGGTTTATAAATGTGGTGATTGCAGACAACCTACTTCGGCCCCAAACGAATCACTCTTGTAGCGCAAATCAAATGGCGCAGAGTGGTTGCCTAAGTAGAAATGATGACTGATGAACACTTGTGATCCCTCATCCACAGTCACAGTGAGCCTAACTACTGTATATATTTCTCATTGGTCATCTTATTTTTCAATTCTGAGGTTTTTTTAAGTAACCCTAACATTCGTAAGTTGCTTCTTGGTCGTTGGGTGTTTGCCCTATTTTTTCTACAGGAATTCATGTTCCAATGGGTAAGGAATTCTAAGGGCAGGTTGATGAAAGTCAATTTTCCATAGGAACCTGGACTGAATTTGAATATTGACAAAATGGAAGAGGGAGAAGCGATGCAATTAGGTACTGAAGTGGAGAAACCCTAGTGCATACATGTCAATGAGGATTACAGGAAACCTTCCATGGCGAGAATCGATAAATTTGTGTGGAGAGAAATCCAAACCCGTATAGGTCGCAGGGACTATAGAAACCAATGGATGAGTGCACCTTTCTGCAGTGTTCCCCTAACTAATGCACCTCCTGCTTCTCCATATTGTGCTTCAACTCCTCAGCCACCACAACCACCACAGTTAACCTCTCCAGTTGAGCAAGCCATCCTGAACCTCACCAAGCTAGTGGGTGACATTGTGGAGGAGCAAAAGACATTCAATGGCCCAGTAAAATGAAGGAATTCCTTATTGTGGAGAACTCTTTGAGCAGGAGAATTAGATGGGTTGCAAAGTGGAATTGATCAACAATTTGACAACTGCAAGTGGAATTGATCCTTAAATTTGACAACTGCAGGGAGAATGTTCAAGGCTTTTGACGATCTATCAGGAGGAGTCGGAGAGGTGCCTTGCGGCATTATTTTGGGTGGCGGACTCAAGCTGCGGTAGTTCTTGAGAGGAATTGATGCGGGGACCGGAGTCGAGGCTCCGAGGAGCGCCCGGTAAAGGGAGCGGGAGGCAAGGAAAGGAACGGGGAAGAGCTGAAAGCATCCTTCAACCAATCCCCATAAATTTGAATCCTAGTACCACTTCCCTTGACCCAAAACAGCCTTTGCGGTGCACATCTTTTACCTTCACCTGCGTAAATCCACACACCAAAACTCCTCTTGCCAAAGCTAGAGGCTAGTTCATCAACTGGTTGTGCGAGCCTAAAGAAGTTAGTGGCCTCTATTGAGCCTTTGCCACTACATCAAAAACCTTACTTGA
This sequence comes from Tetrastigma voinierianum, assembly GCA_016808115.1. Classification (NCBI taxonomy): domain Eukaryota; kingdom Viridiplantae; phylum Streptophyta; class Magnoliopsida; order Vitales; family Vitaceae; genus Tetrastigma; species Tetrastigma voinierianum. Next base: position 65,068 of record JAEQBH010004863.1, on the reverse strand, counting down.
CTACTCACCTTTGCATGACACGACGGATGGATTACGGTGTTGGTTTAGACATGGAGCTACGGACCTCGACATTTTAAGCTCCACCGGTTTCATGACCTCCAAAGGATTAGCGGTTTAAGGGGAGTGTAGTTTCCCGTTTTTTGTTTGATTTTTCTTGTTTTATCTTATTTTATTTTATTTTGATTTCTTTAATTTTTCTTCTTAGATTTTCTCTAATTTTTAGTTAATATTTGTTTTTAGATTAATTTTCATTTTACGCATTTTTAAAATTTTTTTTTGTGTTTATTTTGCGGGTTTTTTGCTTCATTTTGGACGGGAGTAAAATACGAAATGATCTGAAATTTGCTTTTTTTTGTCACTATTCATTTTTTTGTCTTTTATGATGTTTGTTTTAATAAATATATATATATAATTATATAATTTAAAAAAATTGGTCTTTGAAAATATAAAAAAAATTATTTTAAAATTAAAAATAATAATAATAATGAAATTTTTCGCGAGGTTGCGAAAATTCGCAACCACCATTTTAAGTAGCCAGTTTAATTTTTGACATAACTTTTCATCCGAACTCAGTTTGGGTATTTTAGGTACCGTTGGAAAGATTAGAGGAGTGTAGAATCCAAATATAGGCAAAGTACTTTTAAATTATTATGAAGGTGTAATTTTAAATGCTCCAACTAGTCACTTTTTCCTCTCTTTTCTTCTCTTAACTTGTTTATTTGGAAGTCGAATGGAGTGAATAAGGTGTCGATGGAAAGCTTACTCTCTATCCAACAACGAGCCACATTTAATCAAAGGAATTGCTTTTCCTTCTCTAACTTTCAATCAAGCCCCATTGCGAACAATGTGACATTTAGTTGGGGAGAGTTAAGCCGAAGGAAATTAGCATTCTTATGTTTTATTTACTATTTTGAGCAAGCCCATTTGTGATGTTCGGTGGCTTTTCTGGTTTCCTTTTTGTAGGATTGTTATACTATACAACACTTTTCAATTAAAATTGCACCCATTTTTGCACCTTTTTTTTTTTTTTTTGTGTTTGCCTAACTGCGGTTTGAAAAATTAGGCTCTTGTCAATTTTATTTATGTTATATTAGTTCCATACCTAATTGAGTGGATGATTAGCTTAATCCTTGCTGCTTTTGACCTTTTTCTTCCACCTCTACCTAACCACACACTGTGCACATTAGGTTTCAACAATAGGCTGAAAAACTACCTAACCTCCTAAACTTTGCAAAACCTACCCTAGTTTTGTGGACTACCTTTAATAGGTTAAGGACCCCATGAAAAAGATGTCAATGTGTCTTCCAAAGAAAAGAAAAGAAGAAAAGAAAAGAAAAGTGAATAGAAAAGCCCACGAGCTTTGCCTTGAAACCGAGCGGTCAGAGGTATGTGACAAAAGCCTTTAAAGCCCGGTACTTTTTAAACCCATTTGGTTAGGAGTCACCGACTTAGTGCTCGCTAGATGGGTGGATGGGTGAGGTTTAGCAAGTTGTAGGTGCTGGAGTTTCGACATCATTCGAAGTCCGGGGTGAAACTTGAAGAGTTAGTGGTCGAAAGATCCTTATGACGGTGCCGCAGACAATTGGTTAGGAGTCATCGGTAGATCCAGATTACATGGACTTTGGTGAGGTCGATTCCTCGACATTGCACCTATAACACAAAGAGTTGTGGAATAAAGTGGGTCATGATCTATTTAGGTTGGTTAGTGTCTGGGTAGAGTAGCTTGGTTGGGGGAGAGTGCGGGTTTAAGCGGTTTATTGTTGAGAGCGAGTCAAAAGAATAAACCTTAGGTTTTGGTGGAAGTCTCACAGTTGATTCAACAGAAGGAGGCTCTTGATACTCAATTTTGTATGCACATTCATTCTCGAGATAGTTATTGGGCAAGGTTCCGGTGATTCTCATTGAGGGTTAGGCATTACCCATTCACAACCTTTTTGAAATATAATTTTTGTGAACATAATTTTGATTTTGTTTTATATGCTCTCTTTCTTTCTTCCATTGCTAAGGGACTAGCAATGTGTAGGTTAGGGGTGTGATTAGTGCTCAAAAAGTGCTATTTGAACCTGTTTATTCATGAAATTTGGTACTTTTGTGCTAATTAGCATAATTAACCCAATTGGCACATTAAGGTCCAGAGCTAATACTCTTGATAGCATTTATGGAAAATTTTGCAGTTTTAAACTATTTGTAAAATTGTTGGTCGATCAAGCCTGAAAGAATTAGTCAAACTGGCGTACGGTCGAGACTAGAAGGAAAGAAGGCGAAAATGCCAAGAAATTAGGAGCCCATGAGAAGAATTTCGTGAACCTGCGGTACCGCGAGTTGTTGTTTATCTGCAAAATTTCCATCATGCGACCTTTGACCCGTGTCTCTGCCTTATTCACCGTCACCTTTTTGACGTTTTGACTCATTTTGTTCCCTTTTTGGTTTTCTTCCAAATTTGTCCCTTGTAATAGCTTTTGATTTTGGTTCTTTTTGTAATTTTGCTTGGTTGGGGCAGTATATAAGCTCCTATGCACTGTAACCAAAGACAACTTTTGCTCATTAATAAAATAGGTGGGAACCTTCCGGCGATTCGCTTAACTTTCTTTTCCTCCACCTTCTCTCACTTTCTCTCCACTTTCTGTTGCAAACACTTGAGGATGACAACTCAAGGATGGTTGGCTAAACCCCTTCATCCTTGAAGAGGAGAGTGCGAGCTTGGATTTAAAATTAGTGTTGGTGCTGTTTTAAGCATGCATTGTTGTTATTTATGTCCACCCTTCTCCTGCCCAGGTTTAAATCCCTTGTATATGCCACCCGATTGACGTGCCAGCATTTTGGTTGGAGTGGATGCTTGTTGCTAGATCCACGTGTCGGGATAGTTGTCTCTTATGAGTCAACATAGGGTAGATCCAAGAGGAAAGATTTTCCATTGTCGGACCATAAATGATTATTAAATACCATCTTCAAAGAACAATTATTAGGGTTAAGTTTTTATAGCCAAATGAAGTCTGGTTCGGAAAATGACTATAGGTCATCTCCCAAAGCCTTGAGGAAATGGACAGGGACCTCTCAGTGCATGTAGGACCTGAACCCCGAGTATTGATGCTTAAGGGTTCTTTTTCTTATTTTCTTCATTTTATTTTCGACTGCAGTTATCGACTCTTGTTTTACCGTCCCGCGGTAAAAAAATTCACCATTTGGCCTTCAAGCTTAAATCATTTGTCTGAAGAAAACCCATCCACGAGTTCGACCTAGAAGTAGCTATCTTACTTGATAGCTTGCTATGGCGATAGGAGGAATTGGTATATAAATTTTGTTGATAATCAGTGCCTTTCTTGTGTGAATCAAATGGCGCCGTTCATAGGGATGGTTAAATATTGTGAGTGAGAAAATTTGTTGAACTTATGATCCACATCACAGTATTGGTGAATTCTCATTTCATTTTATTTTACCATTATTCCCATTCTGAGTTCGCTGTAGTGGAAATTGAGCATTTATCTTTATGCGTACAGTTTTCTTTGTTTTAAGTTTAACCAACTATAACCCTTTTTGTAACCTTGTTTTTGGTTTCTTGTTGTTTGTGTTGTGTTCCTAGGACTTTATGCAACATTGGGATAGGAACATTGCGAGCCCATTTAGAGAACAGTACACCACGAAACGGGGTGTGGTGATTCATAATGTCGGATGGAGCCTCCACACGAGGGCAATGAGTCGATGGGGGATACCCGAAACTGATGCCTACATGTCAATGAGGGACCATATACACCCACGAGGTGAGTGCACCCTCATGCGTGCCACACCTCTATGAGGAAGATGTAGTTAATCGAGACTATTTGAGATTTATTCCCTGACCTTCCATGGTATGGAGATGAGAATCCATACACACATCAAGGTTTGAGAGTTTGCACAACTTTCGGAGGTGCGAAATCGATATGGATCTGCCAAGTGAGCGCACCGCAACCCTCGAGCCAAGCCAAATTTTGCTTAATTCTCTAAGGCCAGTACCATCGGGAATTAGAGCGAAGCGTAGGCGAGTTTTGAAAAAAGTTCTTGATTACACCTGGGACCCGCAGTTTGAAGAAACCAAATTTATACATTTGACCCATGATAATGAGAGAAGTGCAATCTTTGGGAGAGATATATAAAACCATCGGTGCATGCCCACACCATGGCTTTGATACATGGATGTTGGTGCTCATTCTATGATGGAAGATCTTGATGACGGTGTGGGAGCCGTGTGTGGAGGGACTTCCTCAACTATGTGGCTGAAACCTCCAAAGCTTAGGATGAGCCCAAATCCACAAGGAGACAGACGGGATGAGGCCGCCCAAATCAAGGAGGCATACTCGCTCTCGGAGGACATGGAGACAAAAGCAAGTATCCTTAGTAGGAGGTTGGAGCAAACTTGAAATGAGAATCAACATGAGTCTGGTAGTGATTGAGACATCATCTTACCAACCATGCTTCATTTCTGTCGATCCGTTCACCAAGGAGAGCATTGCCAGTATTCCTTGATGGGACTTTGCTTTGGCTAAATAAGCCCGATCGGTGGGCGTCCTGAGCCACATTTTGCCCACTTTAATATTACCTACAACTGTTGGAGAAACCACCCAGGCCTCTCTTAGAAGAAAAACCTCCTCCCTTATGTGCCTCATCTTTGCACAATGCTTGGCGTGGGTCCCTCGGCCCGATACAGCCTTTACCATCTTCATCTAGTTGAGCGAATCTTATGAACTTAAGCAAGGTGGTAACTTTGTGGAACAAAGCGGTGAATGCAGACAGTCAAAGAATTGACACGATTGGAAAGCACACTTTCAGTAAGAAAATGACAACCTACATAGCAATTTCTCGAAAGCATGACGGCTACTTGGCCAGGGTTCTTTCACGATTATTCAATGTGGGGCTATCCCGACCCGGCAAGTGCGGAAAGGTGAAATTAAAACAGACACAACCAAATCCCAAGGGGTACATGAGTGGGCTCTTCCCGGTGAGCCGATTACAGGATGGATGAGATTAGGCAATCATCACATTGAAGTGGCAAAGGCTCGAAGCGACCTTGACGCAAGCGGTAAAGAGCAAGGCCCGGGAAGTGAAAAAAGCGAAGCAGAGGAGGTGATCAAGCGATTGCGAAAAAATTAACACACCCCACCTTTCCTCGAGCACTAAAAGCTAAAGAAAGCCATTAATCAGGCTGAAATGTTAGAAGTCTTGAGAAGCGAGTAAGTCGACATCCCCACCTTGACATGATCAAATAAGTCCCCACCTATACAAAATTTTGATGGATTTGTGTCTGGAGAAAAGGGTTGAATGTTGGCCAAGAAAGCCTTCCCTAAGCGAACAAGTCGGTGTTATCAAGACTCGATGAAATATAAAGATCCGGGTTGTCCATTCATCTAGGTTAATATTGGAGCACTTGTGTGGAAGAGCCTTGCTAGACAGAGATCTCCTCCCCTATTCGATGTAAAAGTAGCTCGGGTTGGGAGAACTAAAGCCCACCTCCATCACACTGTCTCTTGCAGATAGATCAATTAAGATACCAAAGGGGACAGTGGAAGATGTTCTAATATACGTGGACAAATTCTACTATCATGTAGATTTTGTTGTCTTTGGGCTCTGAGAGACAAGCAGCGAGACGATTATGTACTATCATCTTGGGAAGACCATTCTTGACCACTTCCAATGCGATTATCAACTGTCGAAATGGTGTTATGCAACTCACCTTCGGAAACATGACCCTAGAACTCAACATCTTCCATTTGAGTAAAAAGCACATGCTGCCGGTGGAAGATGGCTTAGAAGAAGTTTACATCATTGACACAATCCTGGAGGAATAGGCTGACCGGCGAGAGGATCTGAATGTCATGTTACACCCCGAACCGAGGGTCCGTTGACCACGGAGTCGACTACGGAAACTGTGTGTCTCATATCATGAGACTCATCTGATGAGTAAAATGACCCTATGGGCCCATCATCATACTCGTCCATACGGTTACAAGACCGTACATTTCTATAGATCGAGTTATTACATCACTCTTAATACAAACATATATTAAAACTAGTTTGTTAATATATACCTGAAAGCAGAGTCAAGAGACACGATTCGGCACCTTACGTAATCGACCTCGGGAGGCGTCCTTTGCTGTGCATCCTGTACGAAGGGGGGCCGTGGGGGTGAGCTAATGCCTAGTAGAGATAAAATCTGAAATTTATTACGCTGGAATGCGCATGCGAATGATCATTTCACGGTCGAACCAGCTGACCCGATCCCGTTGCATACATGTTGATATCATGGAGAAAAACTACATGCGTGTATGAAGACGACACTCATGCCCAGAGTAAGATTGACCTCAGACCCACCACCTAATCTGAGAGTGCCAATGGAAATCCATCACAGGAGTCGGTCAGGCTCGATTCCGCAAACTCGTAGTCTATGTGATATTTATTTGTCGTTTGTGTCTTTTGAAGTATGAAACTTCGAGGTCTCACCATGAGTCTCTTACACCCTCAGAGCGTTTTGGGAAACTCCTTGGTGGATCTGTTGTCTAAACGGGTTTCGGGCTTTTCACCCCGAGGGGTATCTATCCCTACTTGCTACATACGACACATTTCATTTTCCATTTTATTTAACCTTTGTGGAACTCGGTGGACTTCGTCCCATTTCGAAGCCCACAGGTCACGCACCCAAGCGCGATTGCAGGCAAATTACAATGTACACACACACCCATGTAATGCGGTGTTCTGCTTACCTGATAATCTGTTGTGCCACTACACTCGAACCCATGACCAGTATGTAGAGAACCTCTACATGGGCATTTCTACACCTATACTATGTGTGTCTTATGAACCTCATGTCTAATGCACCACAACATTCCATATATTTAGTTCAATCGGCATACATGCGGTCGTGTTAATATTCCATACATTCAAATCGGTACATCACATAAGCATGCACCATCTTTTCTATCATTCGGTTCATTCATGTCAACCACGTCATTCCGGCATGTATTAACATAATTCCAACCATTACTTAGGCAAGTAATGCCTTAATTCATATTCAATTTGGTTCATAGTGTCAATCCCTTACAACCCAATGCATATAATTATTTTCATCTTCATCACATATGCCACATAATTTCACATATTCGGTATGCCCGTTGAATTTATACTTAATAACACACATTAAGCATTCCAGGCCGCCATCCAGAAGCCATGTAGCCTAAGAAATATGGACTTAGTCGGAAAGTCCGGTTTGTAAATACCACACAAAACATCCAACACGCAATTCCCTGCTGAGACCATATGCAGTCCCAAGCATTTCGATTACAAACCGGTTCAGCGAGTTCGGAAACCGGAATGGACTATTCCTCAGTATCAGTGACCATTAATGTTCAACCTACATTTAGTGAGAGGAAATTTATTTTATTAAATTCAAGACTCAGCCCAGGCTTCGTAGAGTCCAAGAATGCCGCGAATCGGATTCGGACCCGAAGTTATGGCGGAGTCAGAGTTAGTAGAGGCCGGTCCTGAGGTGTGCGGAAATTTAAGGCACACCAGTTTACTCGATACGCTTGGGATTACAGTGATGTTTGTCTCGAACTGATCCAGAAACCGAAGTAAAAGCTGATGCTGACCATCACACAATCACAAACAAACCATAACATACAAATTCGCCCAGCTGGATGAAACCGTGACCGTTTACACATTTAGGCGTAAAATAACGGAGTAGGAGAAGCCTGCTTGTAGCGCGGAGTTCGGGTTCTTATTTGTTTAGATTACTGCTCACTATGCAACACTCCTTCCTTTTTCCTCTTTCCTTTCCCTCTCTTCCTTTTTCTTTTTTTCCTCTCTTTTCTTCTTTCCTTTTCTTTTCTTTTCTTTTCCTCTCCCAGTTTCTCGCTCACTCCCTCCATTTCCTCTTCCTCCTTTCCTCCTTTCTCTGCCCTTTCCTCTCCTTCTCCTTGCTGCTCCCACGGACTGATTCTTGAGACCCCATGTGTGAAGGCCTTATATAGTGTCCAAAGGTGCCATGCATGTTGACATCATGCCTTTATATGCGTGTGACACGAAAGCGCCATTGTGTCACCTGTCAAATAGGCATTCCTTGAGTCATTGGCTAAAGGCAAGAAAGGCAGGCAAAGAGCAATGCAAAAATTTTGGAATGGGCTATGAAGACAGTCTCGAACAAAAAGAAAGTGTCCTTGCCACAAATAAGGATCTCAGATTGTGTGCCATACATAATAGTCCCTCCAGGAGAAACAAATCCAGTACTATCTTTCTTAAACCCAAATCCAGTTTAAGAAGGACCTTCTAAACCTTGTAAATAACCAATTTAAAATAAAGCCCTTGGTGTAACAAAGAAGAAAGAACTAACCTCAGTAGAGGAAGTTGAAGAATACTTAAGAATGGAAGCTGCCAAGGAGTAAAAAATGAAAATTGTTCTGCTCTTCCATATCTTTTTCCTCTATGTAACCAATACCAAATCCTTGATAAATTCAATAAAATAGAAAATTCTTTGCAAGATTTGTGTTCACTTTTGTTTGATTTTTATTGTTTTTTTTTTCCTTTCTTCATGTTTAATAGCTAGAAATCTTTGACTTGTGGTAAATAGCTTAGTTGAAATAATTAAGAAACCAGTTACCTGAATCTAGTTATCAAATTGCTGCAACATGTTTGGTTGATTGGAACTGATTAAAGAGTGACATTGTGGTTGTGTTGGATTGTTTGAGCTAAATGCATAATTTAGATGAGCCTTTTGACTGGTAAAGTAGCACAACAACAAATCTCAAAACCAAACAAAAATCGGATAGATGCATTAGGGTAGGATGAAATGAATGGAAATGGAAAGTTGTAAGGTTATGAATAAATGTGTTGAACTTCAAGATTAAGGAAGACTTTAACAAATTGACGGAACAGATAAGACCTATAATTATGTTTGTGTAAATAGTTTAATTACAAAAATCTTGATAAACTTTACACATGGTCAATAATAACTCTAAAAGAAATTGTGCCAAGACTAGGAATATCTTAAGGATCCATCACATTAGCTCTCAATGTCTTAGAACTTGTTAGGTATTAGTCAATGCGAAATCTAAACGATACCACTTGCGGGGAAATGATTTAGGCCATCCTTGGAAGTTTGAGCCTTTCAAAACTGCCACTGTTATATGCATATGCATATACACTAGTTCCTTATTTGAGCCTACAACCAATCTCATCATCAACCAACAAATAAGAAGCCCAATTCTTTCCTTACACATGATCTTACAGTAAAGAACTCTTATTTGCCCAGATCATCAGACAAAGTACATTAAGGACATAAAAGGACAAGTTTGGGGGAATATTATTTCAAGTTGTAGAAAAGGATGAAAAGGGTTGAGAAAAACAATTCAAAGAAATAAGAAAAGATGAAGAGGATTATGAAAGAAGCTGTGAAAAGAAAAACATCAAGTAGGAATGAGTTTGGTCTTGTAGCCTTCCTCCCTGGAACAATTAATTCCTTAGGGGTCTTGACACCTAATACCCTAATACTTAGGCCCTTAAGGGAGTTATTATTGATCCAAAGTTCGCTAAGGGTGGTAGAAAGCTTAAAATGACAAAACATTGCATCATTCCACCAAACTTGGAGAAAATGAAAAGTGAAAAAGCTTCTAGAATAAGGAAGAGATGTCATCTTCTAGGGATGGACAATGAAAACAGAAAAAGGCACCACAATGAAAAATATGCAGAAAGATGCAAAAACCTTATTGGAAGGTTGGAAACTTACAATCAAGAGAAATCAAGGATGCATCAAGAAGGCAAAAGTGTAAGTTGTCAGTGAAGTTTAGATAAAATTGAGCCTAAAATGTCTAATTATCTACCTCATTACCCAAGCCACACATTACAAGCCTAAAAGACCTATTTGATTCTGAAGGTGGTGCTATGCCTACATTAGTGGAGATTAATATGATAAACAAGAATATGGGACTTTAAAAATGAAAGAGAGTATGCAAACTGAGTATTATCCTAGAAGATTAACTGATCGGCCAAAGAAAAAGAGTAAAGACCAGAACATACACAAAAATCAAGATTGAATGATTAAATTGTTACACATTATGAATTACTGGTTGGTTCAGTGAACTTAATTGAAAATCTTCCTGATTCTAGATTGGAAACATGTTTAGAAGTAATTCTACAATTGACTTATGTTTCCTGCCCAATTAAGCTTTAAACAAAAAAATGTCCTTAAAAATAAAAGGCTGAATTGTTTGAGGACAAACAAAATTTTTCTTTGCTTGGGGATAAGCAAAACTTTAAGTTTTGAAATTTGATGAGTCTAAACCTCATATATTTTAATCCAAATTTTAAATGCATGTTTTTTAACAATTTTAGATATATTTTTATGCCAAATTATGGAATATTCACCAACTTTATGTTTTGCGGGTGTTATTTGAAAAAAGAAAAACAAGCAAAAGAGCCTTGTAAAAAAAATGTGGAAGAATACGTGATCGTGTTGCGACATAAATTTTGTATGTCACGACACAAAAATTCAAGCAGGCCAAAGGAACTATGTCTTAGTTAGCAACTAAATGTCGTAACAAAGCTCAGAAAAAACTCAATGGCAAAAGAGAAATTTATATCGCGACAAAGAGTTTTTCTGTCGCGACATTATTGAAGAAAATTGTGAAGAAAACTATGTTGACGATCCTTTACTCTGTCGCTACAATGATAAAATCAAATAGCAAAGGAGCTGTGTCACGACAAGATTTCCTCTGTCTCAACATAAAAGACTGAAGATTAACATATGAACTCTACTACGACAAAAGACAGCTCTGTCGTGACAAAAAATGCTAAGAATACAACTCAAGTTAGCTGAGACAAGTGTTTTTATGTTGCGACAAAGTTTTCAGCATCAAGCCATGCCAAGGAAGAATTGTTGTCTCAACAAAGAAAATCTTGTCGCGACATAACATTCCGAATTCACAACCAAGAGCAACAAAAGTCTGTTGCGACAAAGATTATTTCTGTCGCGAAAACCAAAACATGAAGGATGTGAATTCCCTATCGCGACAAGAAGCTGAAAGAGCAACACAAGAAGAATGGAGGCAAAGAAATTCTTGTTGCGACATAATCAAGAGTTGAAAGGAAAACCTTTACATCGGGAAAAAGAATTTTCTGTCCTTAATGATAAAAGCTATGGAATGATAAAATTAATCATGTGAGGAGAAAAGTGATTAGGTCAATGAAATTGAAGAAGAATTGAGAATGGACAAGGCAGTTGTGTCGCAACAGATAATTCTATATCACGACAAACAACTTGGAAAGCGACAAGAATTAGAGAAGAAAAGTCATGAAGTGACCCGGAGTTTAAATAATCGCTCTGAATTGCTAAGGACTCAAGAAATCTATCCACTGACAAAGAAAACTGCATCCCTTGATAGAGTTGATAGGCTGAAAAGTTAATATTTTTCGCGACAAGGAAAATTATGTAGCGACAAACTCCAGAAGGATAAGAACATGAGAAGTTGGTTTCAAACAGGTTTGGTGTCGCAACACAAGGCATTCCTGTTGCAACAAGAACAAGAATGCTGAATAAAATTTATGTCGTGACATTATCAAAGTATGTCGTAACACAATCTAAGAGCAAGCCTACAAAGAGCAATTCGACGAGAAACAAAAACTCACGGCGGAGACAATGACAAGGCGAAAGCTCTATCACGGCAGGACCTTTTTATGTCGCATAAAGAAGACAGTTTGGGCCAGAATTTTGGGGATCATAGAGCCAATTAATGAAGTGAGGCCCAACAGTGGAAAGCCTATAAATACACACTTCTAGGGCAATGTGCGCAACTTCGGTAACTCCAGGACGTTTGGGGGGTTGAAGACTCTTGTATATTTTTATTTTTTTTTATTTTCCAATTTAGTAGATTTAGTTTTAGTGTAGCTTTATTTTTTTAGTTTTCCTTTAATTTTATGGATTTGGGTATTGTAATGAAGTGCAACTTCGAGCTGGTATTTCTTTATAAATTCATCTTTTCCATTACTATTTGATTTAAATGGATGATGGAAAGTTTATGGAGTTCATTTATTTTAGTTTGTTCATGATTTCAGTGAATTTTCCTCATCAATTAGTCACTTATATGAGTGAACCAGTTTTGAAAAGTTGAGCTCACTGGAAATGGGTCATTGATGATAATCATTTTTCTGCTTAAGATGGAAGAAAGCTTTAATTAGAATTCTTGAATTTATTTGATTAATATTGTTTATAAATTTACTTGTTCTTAGTACTAGTAGTCTTGCCCAATGCAAGATGTGTGTCTAAGCTACGATTTCGGGAGGCCCTGCAGGTGACACGAGAGATGGAGAATCACGAGTGTAGAGGAAGTTCCTTGTGGGTATGGTAGACTAATATTATGAAACTAATGAACTTTGAAAGATTACTTGAAAATAGATCTGACTACTTATAATTTGAGGATGGTTGGATAAGTATCTGTTTAATCACTCCAGATCTCTCCTCTTTCTTAGAATGATTTTGATCCGTGTTAGCAAATATCTAATCAAGGAGATGTGGAAATTTTCACCAGAAGTGTAGGATGAAGTGTCGATCAGAACGGAGAAAGCTTGCAGTATCCTCTCTATGGGGTAATTTTGTCCTAGATCTTGAGTATGAAATCTTGAAAAGGAAAAATACTTAAATCTTAAAGGGGTTTATATTACAGTAATTGATTGAAATCATGTCTCAGAAATGAATATGGACATTTAATCGGTGAAAAGTATGGTTGAGGGAGAAATCAAACTATACTACTTTGCATCTTTGACCAAACTAGTTTTTCCAATTTATGGTTGAGCTATGAATCGAAAAGAATGCGGCGATTATTACTAGTATTTATGTCGATTTTGTCTCATGGTGAATCCTCAGCTTGTTTATTAAAATTTACTTTTGTATGTTTAAAGATTACAATAGGACTACATTTTTAGTCTCTTATCATCATATTAATTAGATTCAAATAGTAATGATCTTGAATAATTGGAGTAGTTAGTCTTTTGATTTATCATCCTTCCTGGTAGACCGATATCTAGACTTTAAATATCCCTTTGATTACTTATGCGACCTGTGGACTGCAATGATCAAGACCACCGCTCAATTTTAGTAGACCATTAAAAAAAGAAAAAAAAGAAAAATTCAAATTTTTATGTATATGAAAAATGGTGCTTAACAAGTTTTGGCGCCGTTAGGGAATAATGTAGTCCCTTGGACAACAGTGGCATGAATTTGTATAGTCTAGTCTGAAAAAGTTTTTGGCGTCGTTGCAGGGGACTGAAAAGTTCTTGAGTGGCAGCACCAGAAATTTGGCATACACTTATCACATCATACAATTTTGTCTGAACAGTTATGCAACTCACCTTCGATAACATGACAATGGAGCTCAACATCTTTCATTTAAATAGAAAGCATGTTCATCCAGAGGAAGTGTGCCTGATTGACAAACCCCTACGAGACCTCATCCTCCCCTGAAACCCTTCCCCATAAGCTTTGGAACCATGGCCAAAACTAGAGGAGGCCAAAGCTCACCATCCTAGACCCTCCGGATATACAACAGCATCCTCTTACCCTTACCCAAGAGCCTCACAACCCAATGCTACCAACACCTGCTCTACTCCATGATCTTCCCCTCGAGCCCTACTACTCAGGCTTGTCCTAGTACATATGCACCACCTGTGGAGTTTGTCCACATTTATGCATAGGACTTTCTAGTGATTATGGCCGTTGTCCAGAATTTCGCTGCTACATCACAGGCCTTTGCTACTGCCCATACTTTCATGGCCCATATGATGACTAGTATTGAAGCCATCCTTGTTCAAATTCAAGAGCACCTAGGCTTGCGACCTATTCCATTTTCTCCATAAGCAGCAGCAACTTCAGCAAACCCAGCTCCAGCAGTTTCACTAGCAGCTTCAGCCGTTCTACTAGTTGATCATCCTATAGTTCCTACTCAATCACAGGATGAGGATGAGGTTCCACCCCCTGCATCTACTTGAGGAGGTATCACTTCCTCCTTTAAATTTCCACTCCTGAGCCACATTGAGGACAATGTAAGATTTTGCTAGGGGGAGAATTAAAGAAGGACGTGCACTTTATGTTTTGAGCCAGTTTGTTTAGTAGTTGAATGGATTATAGTTTTTGATTAAGTATAGTACATGTTTTAATTTCTAATACATGTATTTAGTTCATGTTTTTAGTTTATCAATATGTTTTTAGTTTCTCATTTTCTCATCAAAATTTTCAAGATTTTTTTTTTTTAAAATTCTCAACTTGTAGTAGGAGGAATTGAAACCTTGTCTCAATATTCTTGATTTTAGAGTGGTGTTATGCTTATAAAAGTTGATGAATTGTTGAAACTCCTCTTGTCTTCAACCTTACTTCTTCCACTTTGAACTAATCACACATTGTGCAAATTAGGTTTTAATTATAAGCTAAAAAATTGCCTTGCCTCCTAAGCCTTGCAAAAATTTGGCCTAGTACTTTTAACAACCTTTAATAGGGTTGGATCCCTAAAAAACCAATGTGTCTAAAAAAAAAAAAAGAGAAAAGACCAATGTGTCTCAAAAAAAAAAAAAAAAGGAAAAAAGAAATTTATGACACTTACCTTGAAATCCGAGCACGGTCCGAGGGGTATATGGTAAAAGTCTTTAAAGCCTGATGCCCTAAGCTAGCTGATTGGGAGTCATAGACTTTGTTACTTGTTACATGGGTGAATAGGTGGAGTTTAGCAATTTGTAGATGTTGGAGTATCGAACTTATTAAAAATCTAGGGTGAAATATGAAGAGTTAGTGGTTGAAAGATCCTTATGACTTAATACCCTAAACCTTGATTGGTTGGGAGTCATCGATGGACCCCTATTACATGAACAATTGTGAATTCGATACCCTTAGCATTGCACCCTTACAATGAAAAAAAGTTGTGAAATAAATGAGGCTCTTGGTCTATTGAGGCTGGTTAGCTGCTAGGTGTAGAAAAGAGATAGGTTAGGGGGAGAATGATTTGGTAGAATATTTTTGAAAGCTAATCAAGTTAACACCTAGGTTTTTGTGGAAGGTTCCTGGTTGGTTCTCTAGGAGTATAAATTCTTTTGATACTTGAATTTTCATAGCACATACTCCTCTTGAGATAGTCATTGGGCAGGATTTTGATGACTTTTGTTGAAGGTTGGGTTTTATCACCTCATTGCTTTTGGAAAATCATTTTTTTTGGATATATATCTAGTTCATCTTGCTTATGATTTCTTTATTCTTCCTTCATTGCTAAGGGACTAGAAATGTGTCGGTTGGGGGGAGTGATTACTACCCAAATAATGTTGATTCACACCCTTAACACTCCATGCGTTAAGCACTTTTTGTGTAGTAATCAGCCTACTTGACCTAGTTAACATGTTAAGGACCTTGCAAGGCTACTAATAAACTTTTATGCAAGTTTTTTTTTGTTTTCAAATGCTATATATCTCAAATGTGGGAATTGAACTCAAAGCATGAAGAGTAAAGTTGCAGTTCAGAGCTTCAGAAGCTAGAAGAAGGCAGAGGCAATAGCAGAAGAACAACAGAAGCAACCTTGCCAAATTCACATGGGTTGCGAATTTTCGCAAACATTGCTAAATTTTGCAGGGGCTGCCCAAATTTTAACATTATGATAAAATGCCTTACATTTGACTTTTTGAGCTTTTGTGTTTTCCACTTTCTCCTATGTAATAGTGTTTTATTTTGTATCTTTTGGTAATTTGTATTGATTTTGGTGATTGATTCGGTGCACGATGGGTGATCGGAATCAACGAATTTATATCCTAAGTTCCTCTACGGTAGTAGCGAAACTCTTTAGCAGTATAGTGGTCTAGAGATTCGTTTCTGAGGATGAGTTTTCTTCGTACAAATAGTTTAAGTGAATCAAAAATGGTGAATTAAATTTGGATTTTAGGTTTGGGTAAAAACGAGGGAGTTGATGGTTTAAACTGAAATTTAAATAAAAATAAATATAAAATAGAACTCCTTAAAGTGTTAGGTCCCTTTGGGGTTGAGTTCTCTGAGTCAACGAGAGGTCCTCGGGGGTTATTTCCTCGCGTTGGGGAGGGATGACATATAGTCATCTCGAGGCAGGATCTTCATTTAGCTATAAAACCTAACCCAAATAGTATC
This sequence comes from Tetrastigma voinierianum, assembly GCA_016808115.1. Classification (NCBI taxonomy): domain Eukaryota; kingdom Viridiplantae; phylum Streptophyta; class Magnoliopsida; order Vitales; family Vitaceae; genus Tetrastigma; species Tetrastigma voinierianum. Next base: position 48,921 of record JAEQBH010004863.1, on the reverse strand, counting down.
CTTTTGAAAGATGGTGTTTCTTGAGGGCAGTGATCGGCAGTGAAGAACAATTTTTGACTCACTTTACAATGATTAATAGAGGGTAACTAATGAATCTCGGTGGATCTAGCAAAAAAGCATCCACTTGAACCTAAAGATTACGAATAAAGGTCATTGAGGTGAGAGATCTAGGGGATTTAAACCTAGAATTCAAAAACACAAGCTGCCGAGTGCATACACCGCGTGAAAAGCGGAACCTCGTGACCTCAGTCCTACCTGACGACCTTTTCCTTCAAGGAGGAAGGGTTTTAGCCGCTCATCCTCAAGTTGTCATCCTTGGAGGGTGTTTGAAACCAAAGAAATAGAAAAGAAAGGAAAGAAAAATGAAAGCGGCGAGAAAGCGGGAGAATTTGAAAGCTTCTCGAATTTATTATGAAGTGATTGATTGTCATTTGTTCTGAGGAGCGGGGCTTATATGCCGAGAAAAGGAAATTACAAAACAATATGAAACAACAAAATTACAGTAGAAAGGAGAAAAACCAAAACGGAGTCGTTTGGATAAAAAACAGGGGTAACAATTTTCGTTATGCACAGTGATTTTCGCTATCATAGTGAAATTTGTGTCTGCGAAAATCTGACATATATGATAGTGAAATTTTCGCTATGCTTCATTTTCGTTATCATAAGCGAAGAATTCGCTATGATAAGCGAAAAACTTATAAGCGAATTTTAACTTTCGTGCGTGTTTGTTCCATTGGTTCTGCTACCATTATTCCTATTTGCACTATTCCACAGCTACATTTTTTCTTCTATTTTCTTCTCTTCTTTCCTCTTGGTCTACGATCTATGATGTTGAGTTTGACTCCCGGGTGCTTCATGTTTGGATCACTCAACAATGTTGGCATGATTAGCTATAAAAAAAGCGCAAAATTTGCCACAAAATGCGATCGGTGGGAATAGTAAAGGGATCTTAATGTGTAAATCGGGTTAATTAGAATGATTAATTATACAAAAGCACTCAAAACCTATAATAAATAGGGTTCAAATAGCACTTTTGGGCACTAAATACCCCAACCTACACATTGCTAGTCCTTAACAATGAAAGAAAGAAAGAGAACATACAAAACAATAACAAAATAACGTTCACAAAAATGGTATTTCAAAAAGGTTGTGAATGAGTAATGCCTAACCCTAAGTAAGAATCATCAAAGCCGTGTCCAATAACTATCATGAGAGAATGAATGCCATACAAAATTGAGTATTAAAAGAGCCTCCTTCTTGGTGAATCAACCGAAACTTCCCACAAAACCTAAGTGTTTGTTTGATCGGCTCTCGACAATAAAGCTGTCAAGCCACGCTCACCCGACCTAGCTACTACCATGACCACAGCATGCTAACCAACCCAAATAGATTAGGACCCACTTTATTCCACAATTTTTTTTTGTGTTGTAGGGTGCAATCTTGAGAATCGATCTCACAAAGTCCATGTAACGGGGGATCTAGGTGACTCCCCAACCAATTAAGGCTTAGGGCACGAAGTCATGAGGATCTTCGACCACTAACTCTTCGGGTTTCTGGACTTGAATGATTGAGACTCCAGCACCTACAACTTGCTTAACTCCACCTATCCACCCATGTAGCGAGCACTAAGTCGGTGTCTCCCAACCAGTGAAGGTTTAGGGCACCGGGCTTTTAAGGCTTTCGCCATATACCCCTTGGACCGTGCTCGGGTTTCAAGGCAAAGCGTTGCAATTTTCTTCTTTTTCTTTTCTTTTTATTTCTCTTTTTTTTTTCTTTCGAAGACGCATTGGCCTTCTTTCCACAGGGGTCCTTAACCTATTAAAGATAGTCAACAACACTAGGATAGGTTGTGCAAAAGTAAAAAGGAGGTTCTTGTAGTTTTCGACCTATCATTGAAACCTAATAATGTGCTCGGTGTGGTTAGCTAAAGGTGGAAGAAAAGGTCAAAATCAATAAGAATTCAACTAATCATTCCTCAATAAACATGGAACAATCTAACATCAATAGGAATTGGACAAAGTTTCAATTTCCAACTTGCGAGGTTGGCCAAACCACAAAAATTTGGTTTGCAAATAGATTACAGATTTGAAAAAGTAAGCTGTATAGTATAACAACTTTATAGAAAGGGAACCCAGCAAGCCACCGGACATCACAAAATGGGCTTGCTCAAAACAATAACAAAAACATAAATACAAAAGCCACTTCCTTCGCTAACTCTCCCCCCAACCCAAACATCTCGGTGTCCGAAATGGGGCTCGGATTGGAAAGTTAGGGAAGGAAGTGTTACCTCCTTGATGAGATGTGATCTTTGTTGGATAGGAGATTTTGCAAGTTTTCCATTGACACCTTATTCACTCCGTTTGGGCTTCAAACAAAAAAGTTAGGAGAAGAAAAGAGAGGAAAAAAGTGACCAGTTAGACATTTTAGAAAATTACACATTCATAAAAATTTCAAAAGTGTTCTTTCTGGCCATATTTGGATTCTACACTCTCTAATATTTCCAACGGTACCAAGAACGCCTAAAATGGAGTTCAGATGAAAAAGATATGAGTGAAACCGTCGGCCTTAAAGCGCAGGGATTTTGTAGCAATAGCGAAAATTTCGCTATTTTATAGCGAAATCCGCTATAGCTAAATTTCGCTACCAATGATTGATTTTGAATATTTTTTTTTTGAAAAACAAAGTAAAATAATAATAATAATAAAAAACAAACGTTTAAAATTTTTTTTTTTTAAATGCAAATAAAATAAAATAAAAAACAATCTTTTTTTTTTTTACCTCGGTTCTTTATTGGCTTTTGTCCTTTAGTGAGCCGTGTAGAATTTCGCTACCATAACGAAATTTATTTGTAAATTTGTGAAAATTCTGCTCCTCCTGTTCTTTGATCTTCAATCGGGCTTCAAAATTTACACCTGGCTATGAAAATGAATACAAGAAAAATTAAGAAAAATTGCGAAAAGTAAAAATTAATCTAAAAACAATTAACTAAAAATTAGAAAATGAGAAGAAAAAATTAATGAAATCAAAAAATAAAATACAATAAAATAAAATAAGCCAAGAAAAGAGAAATAAAAAAACAAAAGTGGGAGGAGCTTAGAAATGCGAGGTTCACATCCCAGCAGACACGAACTAAGCCGTGTGCCATGCAATGTGGGCGGCTGCTTGTGTCTTTGATGTAGTGGCAAAGGCTCTAACAGTGGCCACTAACTGAATTTTGGGACGGGCGGTACGGTGATGTGGCCTTTGTGGTGGGTGTTTTGGGTGTGGATTGTGTTGCAGGTGTGGGCAAAATGTACACTTGGTCAGTGGAGGGGGCTACTGGCAGTGGGCATTTGGTGGCTTGGGCGTGCGGTGGGGTTCAGTGCGTAGGGTGGTTGAAGGACAGCATTCTTTTGGGCTCTTCCCACTTTGCTTTTGTTTCACGCCCTCCTCGATTATAAAGGGAAGGATTTCTTCTTTTCTTACCATGGAAAATGATTGAGTACCCGAAAGTGTTATTTTAGGCCCTATATCGAATGGGTTTTGAGTGCTTTGCGCACTAATCATGTCAATAATGCCAATTAAAGTGTTCATGTCTTCTTAATTATCACTTATGCCGTTTAGGAGTTATTTTTAGTTGTTTGCGAGGTTTTGCGTACCTTGAGAGTTGATATCGAGATATGTCTTTGAACCATGAATTGAACCCATTTATCGGCCTTCAAACACAAAAATTCAATGAAGGAATAGGCAAAGTGATGAAAATGGATCCGATGGGAAGCGTGGAGCAATGCGGTGAAGGCCAATTCCGGAAATTTTGGCTATGATTGCGAAAATTTATTTGGGATTCTTGAAAAAATTCACCAATCCTAGCGAAATTGAGAAATTTCGCTGAGCTTCAAAATTTAAGCTAATCCTTTGTGCTAATTATACATTCGCTATCTCTAAAAACTAATGGTAGCGAAATTTAAGCTAGCTAACGAGAATTGGCGGGTGCATAAGCGAAATTCTTTGATTTCGCTATCTCACGTGCAATTTAAGCTAGCTAGCGAAATTTTATTCTACTTGAGAATTGTTGCGCTGTAGAAATCTCTGCCTTGTCATCTTTGTGTAATTAATGCAAGCAGGCCTCATTTTGGTGTACTTCTTTGTCCCTTGTTTTAGCCAAAATGTTAGGCTTTCTTGTATTTTCCTTACATTAGGTGGTCTATATAAGCCCCCGTGGTTTTGTAACTAGGAATCTTTGGCACATTTTCATTTTATGTAAATATCTCATGACTGAGTTAGGGTTTGTTTTCTCTCTTCTCTCTCCTCTTTCTCTCATTTTCTAGGCTACCAAACAACCCTCTTGGGGATGACAACTCAAGAGATGTAGCTAAGCCCCTTTTCTTTGAGCAGCTAGCTCTCGGTCAGGAGCAAAGCCAGGTGTTTGTCCTCATGTTTTAAATGCTACAGCAACAGATTATGCCCTATACTTCTAACTAGGCTGAACATCATCACGTCATTACCTCATTAATGACTTACTGATGCTGGAGGGCACAATATATACTTATCGCTGTGATGCACTGTTATTCTTTAGACGGCCTTTACGAAACAATCAAACAGGCTTGTTCACAGGCCTTCCAAACTAAAAGGCCGTGAAATGCATGTTACCTGTGGTTGACTCAATAGAGTGATTCTAGGTTAGGTTTGCTAGTTGGAACAAAGATCCAAGCCAGTGGCGTGGACTATAGAAGTTGCTTGTCATAATGCGAGAGGATATAACCCAAAGGAGGACATTGTTCCCCAGAGGCACGTTGAAGACCAAATTAAAAGTTATTTATTTCACACTTAATTTTTCTTATGCTTATTCAAGAATCAAACAACTCCTCTAATTGTTAAACAACCAGTATCCAAATCAAAAGCCTCACTATATTTTCAACACTATGCAAAAGTCATCAAGAGGAAGAAACCATCCCCGCGTTCTAATTTGACCGCGAGACATGAAGAGCTTTGACTGGCGCAGAGTAATCCAGGATCGCACGTTGATTCCGACCACCTACCGCGTAATTAATCAAATGGCGCCATGCCGATAGCCAAACCCACGCTGTTGATAAGTTAAGTGTACTTCGCGATCAATAACGCTGGCGCACTTTAACTCTTTAACCAAATGGTTTGAACTATGCTCATCACTTTTGTAACTGTGACCGTTTTTTTTTTACAAACGCTTTATTTTAAAGGACCATAACCTTTGCAAGTTTGTTTGTTTTGTTGTGTCTCATTGTGGTGTTGGTGTGCTTTATGCACCACCAGAAAGAGAGAGATTGTGTGACGGCTTATAGAACAAGATGGTCACTGAAACAAATAGTGAAATCTCGCAGCGAACATCAAATGGATCCCCACCCAGGAACAGCATAGTCGCCAGTAATCTAAATAATCCGGGGTCAGCTTATAGATCGAAGGAGGGACCAACATCCACCTCCCAGAGCAGTTCCCCTCGCATCATACCTCCCCGCAAAGATGTGGCAGTTGAGGCCTGCTATTTAGTACCCCTACTCCCTACAGCCACATCATGGAGGAAAAATGAAAATCCACACACATAAGGATTTTGAGGAGGTTTGCACAACCCTAAGGAAGGTATGATGGACATGGATTTGCTAAAGCCGCAGGCATTTCAATTCTACCCAGCCATGCTGCCATTCGTCACTCCACCGAGGCCTAGAAACCAAGAAATACTGAATGTAAATAGTTTTTAAAAAATTCTTCAGTTAGGTTTATAAGAACAAACAATTTAAAGAGACAAATTTACACCTTATGCTTCAAGACAGAGAGGTTCTACCAAAATAATGGGATAGATCATGAATTATTATAGCTGTTCACAACAACATGATTATATGATGTTAGTAATTATTTGTGATGGTGTTGTCTCAACCACACAATCATTAGATCATGTGAGAACTTTGATAAAACCGGATGTCGCTGAACTTTTGAACTGTGTGGTCAAACCGTGCGCTGGATGAACCCAATCGCAAAGCCAACATCGGCGCCTTCGGAATCCAACCAAAGGTATGCGGACTTTCAAGACACGAGACAAAGCAAACCACTTAACTGAAGATTGGATGAGCTGGAAATGGTAACAGCGCGAATGCAAAACAAGAAGAGTTATTCCGATCCCAACCTTCGCTTTCCAATTTTCAATAAATAATCAATTTGAGAGCACCGTCAGATACGCCTGCGTCTCGCAAATCAAAATAAACCAACCTTCATGATGCTATAACACCCCATAACCTGAACTGAGAAATCATCCAAACTGTCATGGAAGTCAAAACTTCAGATACGCCTCCGTAGATACAAACAAATAGCTGGTCTCACTATCATAACAAATGCCTTCATTTTCTTTCCTGCGGAATACAGTAAATCTAAAACTGGCGGCGGGAAGGGTTGGTAAAGTTCGGCAGTTGAATGTTCAAACTAATCGAAAACAGCTGAGAAAGCCTACTAAACAGAAACTGACAACATGCATTCTCAAATTTCAAGACTATCCAACCAACAAACAGAAGGTCTGTAAGAGGGAAGGTTCCCTTCAAGTCAAGGTTGAATATAAGAAGGAGGCATGAATAGCCCAATAACATCCAAATGCAAGAACTGACAGTTAAGGCGTGGTGACTAACAAGAAAAACCGGGACCACAACAATCCCAACACGCCAAATCACACTCTAACAAGTAATCATTTCCCCACCGTAGTCGATCGCCAAGAAGACTGGCCAAGAATAGAGAGGTAAAGAATAGCACCCTCCATTCCTCACGTGCTCTTCCAAAAGAAAAGTTCTCGTTTAACCAATTAAATTTCTAAAGCTTTGGCAAGGTAAAAGTTGTAATATCTTCCTTGACATGATCACAAGTCCCACCTTTACGCAAAGTTTTATGATTTATGCAAGAAAAGAGGTCTTAGTACGTGGGGCCAAGAAGGCTCTTTGACTCATGCGAAAGCACACAGTGCAAAACCTGAAATATGTAAAGACCTGTGGATAAACAATCCTTAATATTGATAACAAATTTATGAAGTACTTATTAGACTTAGGAGCTAGTGTGAATTTTCTTCCACTGTATACAAGCAATAGGCTGGGATAATTTAAAACCATCATCACACTCATTAACAATAAACATAGGTCTATTAAAATAATCAAGGGAACCATTGAGGATGTATTAATACATGGATTTATCACTCAAGGATCATCAGATTTACTATAAACTGGGGCTTATAAAGGGGAGTTCTTGTAATCTGGCAGTCTAGAATATTTTAGGGAGGCTATTTTTAAGCACAATGCCATGAATCAATTGCTGAATGGGGTTATAACCCTACATTTGAACATGACTCAGAACTTAATATTTTCATTTGGCAAAAGGCATATGCACTCTTGATAAAGAACATCGCAAATATCATATTAGATGCGATTCTTGAAGAACAAAGTAATGAGCACCAGCAGGATGGCTTAATCCCAGAGTTGTCCTGAGCGGTTTTGAGATCTAACAGAACCTGCACACTGAGCTAGCGGGTGCGCTGGGAGAAAAGAAACTACCTCATTGGCAATTCAATGACGAAATCAAGTGGAACCCTAACAAGAACCTCAACCTCTCCAATGATGAAGGTACTTCGAAGACAATGCGCGCGGTCCAATTGTGGATTTCATCATCATGACTACTCAAAAGAAGAGAATAACCTCTATCAATCTTCAGAACAAGCAAGCACGGGGGCGGCAAATTTCTGATTTAAAAGGCATAAACCCGTTGAATCGCACCCACCACACACCTAGAAGAGAGTCAAGGTCAGCAAATGCACAGCCGGGAGGTTGAACCCCACCCGCAGGAGTGCAGTTCATCAGTCTCAACGTTCAAGCCTTATTTATCACCTATTTGATAGTGATCGGGTGAGTCAAACACAGGCAGCGCCTGGTGTCAGAGCACAACCCTGCGGAAAATGAAAAGGGTGAAGAATTGTCTACACCACTCACTACCGTTGAGAGTGTGCATAGATTATAGGAGGCTCAAGAGGCAACAAGAAAAAGATCACTCGCCATTTATCGATCAAACTCTCATGGTTTTATTAATCATTCTATTGTTGATGGATCGTATACTTAGATTATTCCAGAGGATTCAGGAAAATGTAATCACCACCGTCCAATAAAACATGCCATAGAAGGATGCCTACCTTGGCAACGCCCCGAATTTTCTGAGATGGCGCTTACAATCAATCATATAAGATGATAATGGAAGCATACATGACATCACCCATATGGATACTTTATAACGCTGACCAATCCAGAGGCCATCCCGAAAAGGCAGAGAAGAACCGTGCTTTGAACCGAGAAGTGTGTCACGGTATAATCAAGAAATTGTACTCTGGGGCAATATTATTTCCAGCCATGAACAGTTGATACAGACGAACTCATTTCAAATGCCATCCCCAACGAATGTAAAAACAGCTTAGCAATTCTTTGTCATGCAGTCACGTATGTTCATTAAAGACTTCTCAAGATCGCTTAAACCCATGTACAAGCTCCTAGAGGTGACAACTGTCGAATGAAGAATGTCAGTATATTTCAAGAGCGAAACCTACCAATCCATCGCCTAATAGTACCAGCACCTAACTCCGCGCCGCCTGGGCGATGATGCCAAGATCTTGCACGGTGCGTTTCGCCAAAGAGAAAATGGAAATTCATGTAATCTATTATGCAAGCAAACTCGAATGGGCTAATACGAACTATACTACCACGTAGAAGGAATTTGCCGCAAGAGTTCATGCCAGATCAACTCGTTACTGTATTCCGTCCGATATAGTCATTTTTATGGACCATTCCGCTTTGAAGTATCTCCTGACCAAGCAAAATGCCAAAGGCCCATTCCATGATTCTTTATCAGGAGCTGACCTGCAACAAAGACAAAGAAGTGATAGAGAAACGCAAAGATCAATCTTTCGGCGTTAACAATAGCACATGACACTACTAGCCCAAATCATCAATGATAACTTCCAAGAACTCTAACGCCAGAAAAAGCTCCCTGCATGTCACACTGTCAATTTCTCGCCGTTAGGAAACCACCACGAGCACGATTAAGGTATTTCGCGCGATCCATTTTTTATTATTAGAAGAACCATTCTGTTCAACATCGCAAGACAATAATCTAGCGCGGCCTGTTGAGCAAAGATAGGAATTTCGAATACCGCTATGAGCGTCAGAAGGCCATTTCGCTCTGGCGACGTGAAGAGACCGGCGTCAATCGTTCTTACCGCCTTCCTTATTACAAAGTCACCAAATGTGCCGTGCATAGATGCCAAAACTCGAAATTGTCCGCCGTGAGATGCTGGTCGGAACCCAATTTTATATCAACTTTGGCGATGTTTAATTTATCACGGATCTTTCCCACGTCCGTGTCATGGGTACATGTTATATTGTTGGAGCGGACTATGTGGTCCAAAACGGCTGGAAGCAACTTCGTAGCGACCAATGATCACCCGGTGGTACAATTTCAAAGCCAATATATATTTTCTGTGTTCGATACCTGGTGCCACGGTTGAAGATGGAGGTTCACATTTTTGGTAAATAAACCAATGAAACCCCATACAATATGTGAACACAAAGGCCACCTCTTATCATCCAAACATGGCCGTGAACTTACAACAGAGGATCAGACCATTCTACCAAGGTAACAATTAACAGAAAGATTTGGTCCATCAAACTGATTCTATTGTAGCCTTCCACAGGACGCTCTTCAAGACAATCTCCGGGAATGTCCCCTCTTATCGGTTAGTCTCATGTAAGGAGGCTCCTTCCAAGGACTATATGTGCCACAGGGCAATCAAACACAGTCAATTATGAATCTCAAGTGAAATGAGTCAAGAGGTCTCTGATCTCAGTCTTGAGCTGGAAGAAATACAGAATGATGTCACTGAATCTAAGATTGTAAAAGAAAAATAAAAAAGATGCACTGACCAAAATGATAACTGGAAGAAATCGTTCTGAGAGACCACCGCTCTACACCACCCAAACTCCCATCTATTTCCGGCAAGTCAAGTCACATGGACAGTTCATCCATTGTCCAAAGACTTCAGCATGATCTCAATATTCAGAGATCTAATCAATCCGTATGATAACAGAGAAACAAACAATTTATTTGTAGAGGGGCGAACCCATGGGAAAAAAGAGGCCATCAGGGAGGGAAATTTCCACACCTCCTTGAGCCTAATAACTGGAGAAGTCTATGTGGTTACCGCTTGTCTCCCAAAGTGTTCACCGCTCTCAATCGCTATTTGATTAAACATTTGTTCCAAAATTCAGGCTGTAATCTCATGCCTGGCATTGATTCTACCTATGTTATCAACAGTAACACTAACAAAATGAAATGTCTTTCACCAAGCCAACATACTTGAGGAGGCAGCCTCGGTCCCTAGTTTTTGTATTTCACATGTCAATTAAAGGTAATTTTCATGCTCTACTGTCTTCGTTGTTCAAATTTTGTTTTCCTTTTCTTTTGCACATCACTTTAAGCCCCAATTTGTTTAACCGTTTTGGTTTCAACTGTTCAACTTAATGATTGATATTTAAATCACTGTTATATCAATTAGAAGATCTTATTGTATAATTCACGTCAGCAGTTTTGATTATTGAAGTCCATTGATGCCCAACTTCTAAACATTTTCCCTTGCCACTATTGAAGTACCAACGATTGTGTCAATAGTTTAACATGTTTTCCTCCTTTCACTTTGCAAAGTCGGCCTGTTTGTTGGCAACCTAGGAGAATGTGTTTTCACATTCAAGACTAACAATCTTCCAAAAAGAAAAAGAAAGAAAAAGAAAAAGAAAAAGAAAAGAAGAAAAAGAAAATAAAAATGCGATGATTTGTTTCTCCTCAGTCCAATATCCAGGCGTATGGCAAGCTTCTTGAAGCCCATGTTCGCCTTCTTAACTTGGTCGGGAGTCATCTGATTTATGTCATATGGCCAGGATAGTAGAGTTTAACTAATCAGAAGTGATTTTCTAAAGTCATCTTGAGTCCGTAATATTTCCAAGATTGGTCAAGATCTTACTCGACGTTTTGTCCACTGAAGTTAGATCATCCATAGAACGACGCACACTTTGAAAGAAGTCGATTTTGCCAATCCTTCGCGCGGTCGGAATAATGAATGAAAATGAGATGTGGACCATCCTTTCACTATAAATATCAATAATTTTAATAACATTGTTAAGAATGGTGAGGATTACTTTTAATTATTACTCGATTCAGAATGCAAACAGCAAAAAAAAAAGAACCATTAGAATTTCAGTGAAACCCGTCTGAACTGATGGGAACGTAATAGTCATAAAAGAAACCAAAATGAATCAATATTAGTTTTTCAAGTGTTTAACAACACTTACAAATATCTTATTTAACTCGAACATAAAGAAATGTCATAACATATTCAAAAAGTCGTAATATAGACTAGTGAACTGTCAGGTGATTAGCAGCACCAAAAAGATTTTGAGCTCCTAGATATCAGATATAGGTATGGAGGCTTTGGCGCACTAACCAAACCCACAACATCAAATGTCCAGTCCCATCACTACTACTGTTAGAATATCTTGGCTGTCTCAAAGCCTCAAAATCCTCCAAAGTCTAACAGATACACCAATCTGTCAAGAGGTCCAGAACTGGATTATCTCAAACACAATCAACTAACAACTGAAGGCAAAGTGATATGGATGCACAGATTTAAGATACATCCAGACATATATCCCAGGTCTTCAAAGATCATAAAATATCTTTTTTGCCCACATCACTAAAATTTCAAAATCCATTTATCCAAACTCTAGGCTTCCAAAATTTCATGACCGTGGTCTAGCGAAATTATACAGATTACATTTAAAAATTTCAATAGGTTAGCCAAATTTCGCTAGAATAGCGAACCCTCTAGTATTAAGAATTCTTTGATTTCATGACTATAATTTCTCGCTTAGCCAGCTTAAATTTTTGCCACTCTAGCGAAATTGTTCCCCGCTCTAGCTAAATCTCCGTCTTGTCATCTTTGTGTAATTAATGCAAACCGACCCTTACTTTGGTATTACTTCTTTTGTCCCTTGTTTTAGCCAAAATGTTGTGCTTTGTATTTTTCTACACATCAAGTGGTCTATATAAACCATGGTTTTTTGTAACCTAAGGAACTCCAGTACATTTTTCATTTTATGTAAATATCTCCAGCCTTCAGTTAGGGTTTGCCTTTCCTCTCTCCTCTTTCTCATTTCTAGGCTACCAAAACAACCCTCGAGGATGACAACCAAGAGGATGCCAAGCCCCTTTTCTTCAAGAGAAGGTAGCGCTATTGTGGGGCAACAGTAGTTGTCCTGATGTTTAAATTTTCACAGTACTGCATTTATGGCTCTATACTTTCTAACTAGGGTTTAATATCACTAATGTCATTACCTAATAATACTACTATGTTTAGGGTACGCAGATACTTATTGTCAGATAACGTTATCTTTAGACTGCTTGATGATGACTGAATGAGGGTTGCTGTAATAAACTATGGACTGGAATCACACTTGAAAGATCAATGAGAGATCATGAATATAACAGTACCATATGTGGATCTGAATCTATCGCGAGATATAATTGAGGAGACTCATCTCTATGCACAAAGCAGCATCAATCTCGTTGGCTATCCCACTGATTTAATGCATAACTGTGATGAAACAATCTCAATCTGAAACAAACAACCAAAACAGTTTCACTATTTCTCAACATCGATGTAAGTCATTCATAGATGAAACCCATCCTCGTGTTCGAATTTAGATCGCTTATATCAAAGAGTCAACACGCGAAGAGAACTTTGAGGAATCACAAATTCTTTGTTGATTCCGACCACTTACCGTGGGTAATTCAATCAGAAAACAAAGACACATATCCGAGATTCAACCCTTCGACATTCAACAAAATCCTATGAGCCCCCGCGCGTCAGTTGGTTGACATCGCTTCCACCACAGCCACTTCGCACTCCTCCTTCCGATGGATACTGCCACGAATCAATTAGGTTTCAATGGAATCTTGCGTTGTCCCATTTATGCTCAAAATCATTTTTCAGCCCATTCACTTGTCTCAAACTGTCTTCCACGTGACAATTCCCTCTCGATTCAACGGGCATTAATATCTCACCGCCATGTCATCCACTATCCTAAGGTCCAATGGCTATTCAAACTGAGGACGACCAGTAATTGAAAGTATCTGCGGAGTTGAAGCATAAAATGGAGGTTCGGTGAGGCATATTGTGGAGGTCTCGTTCATGAGGAATTGGTGTAATTCCCACCATGGTTGTAAGCACTACCATATGCTAACTCAATCCATTGTTTCTATAGTCCCTGCGACATGTCAGGGTTTCTCTCCATAGGGTACCTTCACTATAATCGTTTCTCCTCGTGTGTTCCATTTGATTCTAGTTCAAGCCCACTGAACATGATTCCCATAAAGAAACCAGCAACACAAGACAACACATAACAATCCAAGAAGAACTTTTTTTTTTTTTATTTTTAAAGAAATGAAAAAAAAATGATGTTGAAATGATAGAAGGAAATATTCACCAAAAACTTGTGATGAGGATCAAGACACTGGTCACTTGCACTTAGGCACCATCCCTAAGAAGACGCATTTGATTCGTACATGTGATCCCAATCAACAAAATTTATATCCTGTTCTTTCCATCACAGAGTAAAGCTACCAAAGAGAGTGGTTCAGGGTCAAACATGTGGATGGGTTTTCTTCTATTAAATGATTTTAAGTAAAATAAAATGGTGAATTTAAATTTGATTTTAAGGTTTGGGCAAAACAAGGAGTTGATGGTTTACAAACTGTTCAAATAAAATAAAATATAAAATAACTCCTCAAGTGTTAGGTCACCGGCTGAGTTCTACAGTCACTAAGAGGTCCTCTGGGTTATTTCCTTTGCGTTTGGGGAGGATGACATATAGTCATCTCCGAACCGGATCTTCATTTAGCTTATAAAACTCCAAAATAATTATCTCAGCACGGTGTTTAATGAAGCAAGAAGTTGATCACCTCATGCTGAAGAACAATTTTCCCTGACTCACTTTACAATGATTAATAGAGGGTAACTAATGAATCTCAGTGGATCTAGCAATAAGCATCCATTGAACCCTAAAAGATTACCAAATAAAGGTCATTCAAGGTGAATTTAGGGGATTTAAACCTAGAACTCAAAGGAAACACAACCGCCAAAGGCATACCCGCGTGAAAACAAACCAACAACAACCTCTATCCTACCCCCACACTTTTCCTTCAAGGAGGAAGGGTTTTAGTCGCCATCCCTCCAAGTTGTCATCCTTGAGGGTGTTTATAAACTAAGAAAATAGAAAAGAAAGCGGGAAGAAAATGAAGCAATGGAGTCCGGAGAGCCGAAAGCTTCTCCAACAATTTATTATGAAGTGATTGATTGTCATCTGCTATGACCGAGGCTTATATATGCTTAGGAAAGGAAATACAAAACAAATATGAAACAACAAAATTACAAAAGAGAAAGGAGAAAACCAAAACAGCAGTCGCTTGGATAAAAACAGGGGTAACAATTCATTTGGCGCACGATTTTCGCTATCATAGCGAACGCAGCATAGCGAAATCGGAACTTACTATGCACGCATTTTTCGCTATCATAGCGAAAATTCATGATGAGCAAAATCTAGCGCATAATTTTCGGCTTCAATCGCTCATCACTGCTCCATTGGTTCCCGCCGCCACTATTCCCACCGCACTAGACTCTTCATTTTTCTTTCATTTTCTTTCTTTCCTTTCACCTCTCGATCTATGATGTCGAGTTTGACTCGGAATTTTTCTATGTTTGATCGACTCAACAATGTTGGCATGATTAGCCTACAAAAACTGCAAAATTGCCACAAAATAACCAAGAGGAATAATAGGGATCTTAATGTAAATCTGTTATTTCGAATGATTAGTATACAAAAAAGACTCAAAACCTATAATAAAATAGGTTCAAAATAGCACTTCCTGACAATTAATCGTTGATATCTAATAACCATAGAAGACTCTGCATGGGGGACAAATTATTCAACGGAAGTTGGTTTTTTGGGAAGCCACAAACAGGTTTCCTGCTTTTCTATTTTCTTCTCATTCTTCCTTTTATCAAACAACCTCGAGGATGATTTCATGAGTGGCTAAAAACCCTCCTTCCTTGAAGTAAAGGGAAACTATGGAGATGCAGGGGTTTCGTTTTGGGAAGCAGGTATTCATCATTAATGTTCTTCTTAACTCAGGTTTCTGATCCCTTTGAGTCACCTTGAATGGTTGATATTTGCAAAGTTTGAGCTTATCAGTTACTAATGTTATCCACAGATGTTAGTTAGTTATCACCATGAACTATTAAAGTTGAAGCCTACACATGTTTTTACCATTTAATCATTTAACAGAAGTGAATGCTATTTTCTGCGTGATATTTATTAGGCCACCTTTATAGCAACCAAGAACCGATTCGAGATAACTATACTTATCCTCCAATGCGAGGAAAAGACCAAAGAAACCTCATTTACCGGCGAACCTAAGCCTAGTGACCTAATACTTCGCGCGGACTTCTTTCCATATTTTAACATTTATAATAAGTTTTGGCAATTAAAATAAACTCTTTTATCCTGACCCCCGATATCGAAATGAAATCCGCAGTATAAGTCTCACTTTGTGGAGTCATTTCCACGAAGAAAACATATTTGTGGGCTGATCTAGAACCACTATACTATAGTAGTATGCTACGCTAGTATAGTGATAGGTTGATCCTCTAGCGACAACTTGTGGTGATGAATCAATCACATGTTTTTCATCTTTTTCTCAAAGGCTCGATTGTCTTGAAGCCGAGTTAATCGGCTCGGGTATGGTGGTTGATAGGTTATTCATCCTATAGTTAAGCACAAATTGTGCAAAACTATAGGGTAAACTAGCCAGAATCAAGTCTATACTTAACTCGCATGGTCCACATGCCATAACTCCAATTGACTACACTCTCGAAGCAAGATCCATTCATCTTCAATACATCTTTGCGTAGAAGTGTCCCCTCCGCCATCTTGGAGTGAAAAAGCGATTTGGAGACCTTGAACCTTTCGGATTTTGCCTACTCTTCAAAGAGTTCCCTCGGATGGTGGACTATGGTATGTGCACCCATAGCCACATATTGCTTCTAAAGTTCAAGTGACATAGAGGTGAGCAATTACACCCGAGTCACGCTACGCTCAGCCAATTGCCACGAAATGCTCTCTGAACCCTTTCAGAAGCATTAGCAGTTGGGGACTTTAGGAGTGGCACATCCAGGACATAGGCTAGTTTTTCTGCTTTGAGAAGAATTCTCAAGTTTCTAACGCAGCCTAAGAAGTTAGGCCCCGTTAACTTATTTTTATCCAACATTGATCGCAAGTTCACATTCGTTGACATGGTTTGATTCTAACAACCTAGATGTAATAAGAACATGTTAGATATGTATTTAAAATGCATGATTTTTACTACTTGATAATTATGCATTATGGCTCCTACCATTTTATTAGGAATCCATAGTCCTCACTATTGATCCGAGAGAACCTATATTAAAGCTCTCCTAGTGGGTCGATATCCATTATCTTAAAATGACTTGGGTTTACCCATGACCACACTTGGATCAAAAGGGTAGGTATTTGATCCATACCAATTGCAATCTCATGCACCTATCGAATCTAGTACTATCAATTGTTGATTTATGCACTATCATTGGGTTATCAACTATTTATGAGTGTACATCTCATGGATATCTACCCAACTACATCTCTATCCAACATTAACCTTGGGTTTGCACATCAAGCTAATGAATCTAGTTAAGACCACCTCACTAATCAAGAAATCTCATTTCCATGGATAGAACATATCCTCATAGAGAGTCTTTGGGTTTTCCCCAATAACCACAACTCTAGAAGAACTCCGATTCACACCATATTAATGGAAGACGTTAACCTTAATATATTGATTGAGGGGATTCTTTAGATTAGTCTCATTATGGCACTAGCATGCTTTATATATATCCATTCATCTCATGAAAATATAACGATAGTTACTTTAACTACATGGCATGATTATGGACACTCTAAAATCAATTCCTTTAGCCAAAAAGGAATTGACTAGATCAAACCTAGGGATATGCATTATTATTACAACCCATGGATATAAATCAGATTTATAATTCAAGGTCTTATTTCTTGGATCCTCCTCCATGCTTCTTTCTCCTTTGCATCTCTACCAACTAATTCTAATCCTATGTAATCTAATTACATTCATTCAATAGAAGAACCTCAAGTTACATTTGAGGGGGATTTAGATGAGAAGAGAAATACATAAGAGATATTAGAGGCGGAGCACCACAGGACCACTATTTTCGAAAAGTAATCATGCAATTTGCTCAATCACCATTGAGCATTGTCCATAATCATCCACCATGCGTTATACACCCTTAAACATGCATTCTCTTATGCAAAACAATGAAGGTATAATGGTTTCAACACTTGAATCCAAAAACCTTGTTCAACACTTGAACGAAACC
This sequence comes from Tetrastigma voinierianum, assembly GCA_016808115.1. NCBI lineage: Eukaryota > Viridiplantae > Streptophyta > Magnoliopsida > Vitales > Vitaceae > Tetrastigma > Tetrastigma voinierianum. Next base: position 31,364 of record JAEQBH010004863.1, on the reverse strand, counting down.
GATACAACACTTGAACCTCAAATTGATTCAACACCTTGAACCATGACATGATTCAACACTTGAATCATGATTGCCATAAGGTGTTGTTTTGTCCAATATCTCTTGAAGGTAATTTCAATCATGGTTTAATAGTTTAATCAAATTGAGTTAAAAAACCATGATTCCAGAAATTTAAGGTTGAATAGAACAAACTTATTGTGGACACCACAGTTTGGCCATGCTACGTTTCCCACTAAAAAGGCAAGACTCATTTTTTGTATTTTTTAAAAACCATTTTGAAAACAATTTTGGAGTCGCCACTTATTCTATTTTTTTAGGGAAAACAAAATAAAAAAAACCTTAAATGTGACTCCTAATAGGAAAAGAAAGTTTGTGAAAACTGAGTCTAGATTGTGAAACTCCGAGAAAATCTAATTTTCTGAAAAATGGCAAAATGGTAATTTCGATAAAAAAATCAGAAATTTTTCTAGATATCGGATGACAAAATGGACTTCACCTTTGGAATCGTCTCGTGAAATCTATCTACCACGTCAAATTTCGTTGAATTTCAAGGCAGTTGAAAATTGCACGTTTTTCAAGGCAACGAGCATAGTACGGGACACTTGGCACATTGTGAGTGGCTCACAGTGTGCCACGTGTCAAGTGCAGAATGAGTCAACTTGAGCTCAAGTGTGGGGCCCATGTGGACATGTGGCATCTCCTAATTGGAGGAAAATCAAAGGTAGGTGGATAAGTGGATAAAAATCAAATAAACCCATGATGGCTTGACATGTAGCAAGTGAGGGAATAACACAAAAGAAAGAGAACACTTCTCTCATTTCTTGGATCAGACGTGGAGGAGGAAAAATCATATTCTAAAGAGAGAGTGTCCAACTTCTCTCTAGATTTCCCGGCTTTTGGACCGTCGGTTCTCGTCGGGCTAAGAAGCAAAGTTGTTCTACGCGGCAAGGGCTATGAGTGGGTACCGGTTTTGGGGAGTTTCGACAACTCTGGAAGGTAGGGGTTTTCTCCTACTTGATTTAATCCCTTTTTAATGATTTGGATGATATGAGGCCATGAGGGACGTTTGATCGATCGAAACTTGGGGTGAATTGCTGTAGTGACAGGACACGTTTTGGACGGTCCACGAATTTGTTATTGTGGCTTGTGTTATAATTTATGCAATAAATTATGGTTTAGGTGTTGTTGGGCCGGAAATGGCCGCTGGATTTGGTTCTACAGTGAAGCTGATGCTAGTGAGAGGGCTGCTCACGGACAGCCCACTGAACGGATGTGGGATTGTTAAAAACAGTCCTGGTTTGCTTGTTGGACCGAAAATGGTCTACATGTGTGTTGTAAGCAAAATCTTGCTTAAGATGAATGGCTTGTAGTGTGTATGGAAAGAAATTGTTAATGCATGAAAATTTAGTGTGTTAACATGAGTGTTTGAATTATATAAAATATAATTGTGTGAGAGCCATTGGAATTAAGTCTGGATTGTTGATTCAGCCCGTGTGAGCTAATTTAGATGCTATTGATATGAATAAATAACATGATGTTGTGAGTTAAAATTCGGTTAGTGTATGCATGATTTATACATTAACATGAATTGTTTGGAAATGGCATAATGCATTCCATATGCACCGGGGCACCCTAGAACGATAGGTGTGAGTGCATGACATGAAAGAAAATAAAAAGGAAAATGGTTGTGAAAGGAATTTCAATGGAAGATTTTCCGAAGAATTGGGTTAGGAGATTGTCCAACAATTCACGTCGGAGGAGCCATGAATTGTTTAGGAGGTTATCAATAAATTCTTTGAGAGGTTCATCAAATAATTTTCATAGGAACTTCGATGAGTATGTTTTCTGGAAACCAAAAAACCTTTTGTTTTGAAAATAGTGTTTTTCTCACATTTGGCTTAAGCGTGCGTGAGGAGTCAATGAGGGCTCGAGAAGTGGGAAGGGGTGAGTCGCATTCTCATCCATATCATGTAGACATTCAGAGTAGGATCATGTATTTGCTTGGAATAATTTGGTTGCGTTACATGTGCACTTAGGTGGGAGTAATCCATGTAGGATAGATTCCTTCTTGGGCATTGCTCACTTCTCCCGAGGGAACATTATTTCAGGTATAGGGAGTGTTCGGGAAGACGACGCTCATTAGAGGCCGCTTTTGAGAAGAAAGCCGGATTGTGGCTTTAAAACATGTATTAGAATTCTAAATTTTAATATATGTTTGTGTTAAGAGTGATGTAATAACTCTCTTGAACTATTGTAATATAGTTGGTTAGATTTTGGTGAGTATTGATGTATGAGCCCAAGTGGACATTTTTACTCATGCATGAGTCTCATGACATGAAACACAGGTTTTCCATGGGTTGACGGGTTGTCAACAGACCCCCGGGATTTGGGGCGTTACATAGATTATAGGGTTTGGTTACCTATTGGGAAGGTACGGTGACAAGCAGTAGCACCCCTTTAAACCCCTAAAGTTTGTATCTCTAATAATTAAATTAAGGCATATATGACAACTAATTAATCGATCCAAGGATATTGAGAAGCAAGCAACGCACTAGAGCGCATTAAACGTGTAATAAATGACAAAAAAAAAAAAAAAAAAACAGTTAAATAAGGTAAGAGCATGTACCTTGGTACGAATCGAAAATGTTATCAATAGAAAATAAGGTTAGTGCAATAACAAATATAGAAACATTCATGATTAAATTGGAATATCGGTTTATAAACTAAGTGTTAAATTATTTATTGAAAGCATGCATGGGATGTTGCGCCCCCTCCTAAGGCCCATTTATTTAGCACACGAGTAAACTCCATAAAGTTCCATTTTATTGGAATTGTTAAATTGATTGTGCATTTGTAAATTTTAAAATCAAGTTAAAATAAATAAAATCATAATGTCACTTTGTAAAATAAGATATTTGAAAAATGATACTCGATTTAGGAAATTTAAAGAAATACATTTTTAAAATTTTGAATTTTAAAGAATTTTTTAATATAAAGAAAATAAATTTTAAATTTTTAAAATAGAAGAAAATAACTTTTAAAAATTTTGAAATTAAAGAAAATTATTTTAATTTTGTTAAAAAGATAAATAAAATTAATTTTGAGTTTTAGAGTTAAAGAAATTTTTTTTTAATTTTTAGAAATTAAAAAAGTTGGCTTACCCAATTTTTTAAAGTTAAAAAACGATTTTTATTTTTAGAAATTGAAGAAAATACAATTTTTTTTTGTGGATAAAGAAAATGAATTTTGGATTTTGTTTTTTTTAGAAGTATACAAAAGAATTCATTGAAATTTTCTTTAAAAATTGAATTTATAAAAAAAAAAAAAAATGGAAGAATGAGAATTTTTGTTTTGAGGAAAAAAGAATATTAAAAAAAGCTTATTTGAAAAAGTCAAGAAAATGACATTTTGATCAAGGAAATAGGAAAAATAAGGAATATTTAAAGAATATTGAAAATTTTGAATTCTAGTCCGTGGAGGATGAAAGAATTAAAAAAAAGAAGAATTTTGAGTTAGGGCTGTTTGAGAAATCAACAAAAAATAAATAAATATTGTTTTTAATCAAGGAAACTGGGACATTAAGATTTGGTTTTAGAAGCATTTAGAATCATTACTTTTCATTAGAAAAAGAGTTTAATAGATAAAATAGAAGAAATATAAATATAAGTTAAAGAAAAAGGCAAAAACCACAAGTAAGAAGTTAGCTTGGTAGTGGAGTGCTACAAACCAGTATAAGAGGTTCAAGTCTTCAAAGAGTGATTTTTGTGTATTATTATTATTTTAGGTGAGACATGGTACCTAGAAAAATTATTGGAAATAATATTAATTAAACCAAAAATAATAATGTGTTAAACCAAGTGTGCCTTGAAATGTGGAGATATGAGACAATAGAATATTAATAAATTTGGGATAAATATATCAAACATTAAATGTGAATTAAGTATGGAACCAAATAAAGAAAGGAGTAAAAAGAAATATGTGGAATGAAATGGAATTAAATGAGTGGAATGAAATAGGGTAAATGATATTGAAATCAATGAAATTGTGAAAAATGAGAGAGAAAGTGAAAATAAAATAAAAAGAACTTAAATGTTTTGTGAAATCAATGAAACACCACCAACACCACTATATTCACCATTCGTCACTCTTCTCCTTTCTGCCCCAAGTCGTCTCCTCCTCAAACTTCTTCCCTCGTTATCCCTCTCTTAATTATCTTTCTTTCCTCTTAAAAAAAAAAAAAAAAACTTCTCATCTTTCATTTTCTTTCTTTCCAAAATAAACCCAAATCAAATCAAGAAAAATAAAATAAAATAAGGTAAAATAATAAAATAAAATGAGTAAAATAAAAAAATGATAAAACTAAACTGGCAATTTTGGATCTGAATATACTATCTTGATAGAGTTCGTGAGTGTAGTGGCCATGTGATGAAGTGAAAGCGAATGTGTGAAAGTGGAAGTGAAGTAGAGGTGAACCCTATCGAAGAACAAAAGAAGATCCCAAAAGTGTCCATGATGAATGCAACAGGCAGAAGCAGGTGACTAAGAGACCTACAAAACTCTAAAATCGGACAACAAAAGAAAAATCTGCAATTCCTGGAGTCACGAAAGTCCAAACCTCCCCGAATGGTATCAGGTGATCAAGAATTGGTGATCAAAGGGTGGTGACCAAGTCAAGTGATAGTTGGACCACCAAAGGGAGAAACGACGAATACCAATAAAGGGAGATGGAAGCACTCACCACGAGCAGACTAAGACAAGACAAGCGCACAAAACTAAGGTAAGCCTTTACTTATTGAGAAACTAATAAGGTATTTACTAAGTGCTCCAAATGGCTCTACCAGCATGGAGAAAGAGGACTAAAGCAATCAAAGCTTGGCATGGATCAAGGCCTAAGAAAAAGAAAAAAAAGGAAAAATCTTGACTACGAGCTATAAAAGAAAATAAAAACATTCGGGGATGAGAGCTCATGGTTCAACAAGATCAAGGCTAAAAAGGAAAAGTGAGAAAAGCAAGTTGTGGCTTGAAAGGAAATCGCAGACTCAAGGTTGAGGCTTAGGGCTCGACAGGCTTAAGGCCTAAAAAGAAAAAAGCAAGCTTCAAACTCAAAAAATGAAGAAAATAGCTCAAGGCTTGACAAGGCTCAGGGACTAAAAAAGGAAAAAGTGAGAAAGTGAGAAAGCAAGCTTCGGGCTTGAAAAGGAAAGAAAACAGCTCAGGGCTCGACAAAGCTCGGGGCCTAAAAGAAAAAGTGAAAAGGCAGAAGCTCTAGGGCTCGAAAAGGAAGAAAATACTTTCGAGGTCTAAAACTGACAAGGCTCAAAACCTAAAAAATAAAAAAATAAAAAATGAGAAAACGAGCTCCAGGCTCGAAGAGGAAACAAAACAACTCAAAGCTGAGATCTTAGGGTTCGACAAGGCTTAGGGCCTAAAAAGAAAAAAAAAAAAATAAATAAAGCTCCGGGCTTGAGAAAAGGAAAAAAAAATAGTTCAGGGCTGAGAGCTCAAGGCTCGATAAGGCTCAAAGTCTAAGAAGGAAAAAGCGAAAAAAAGCAAGCTCCGAGCTCGAAATGGAAAGAAAACAGCTCAGGGCTTAACAAGGCTCAAAGCCTAAAAAGGACAAAGCGAGAAAAAAAAAGAGCTTCGGACTCGAAAAGGAAAGAAACAGCTCAGTGCTAAGAGCTCAAGGCTCAACAAGGCTCAAGGCCTAAAAATAAAAAAAAAAGCGATCTATGTGCTCGAAAAGGAAGAAAACAACTTAGTGTTGAGAGATTAGGGCTTGACAAGGCTTAGGGCCTCAAAAGGAAATAGCAAAAAAAAAAAAAAAAAAAGAAAAAAGATTCGAGCACAAAAAGGAAAGAAAAGCATTTCGGGTGAGGCTCGAGGCTCGACATGGCTCGAAGGGCTTTGAAAGGAAAAAGCGAAAAAAAGAGCTTGAGGCTTAAAAGGATAAAAAAAGGCTCAGAGAGCTCGAGCTCGACAAGGCTAAGGGCCTAAAAGTAAATAAAAAAACACAAAAATGCGAGCTCCAGGCTCGAAAAGGAAAGAAAACAACTCAAGACTAAGAGCTTAGGGCTCGACAAGACTCATGGCCTAAAAAGGAAAAAGCAAGAAAAAAGCGAGTTTCGGGCTCGAAAAGGAAAGAAAACAGGTCATGATTAAGAACTAAGGGCTCAACAAGGCTTATTATGACCTAAAAAGAAAAAAGCAAGCTCTTGGCTCGAAGAAAAGGAAGCTTATTTCAAGGCTAAAGAAAAAAAGTGAAAAATGAGCTACGGACTTGAAAAGAAAAAGAAAAGAATTCGGGGTTGAGGCTTAGGGCTCGTAAGGCTCGGGGTCTAAAAGGAAGCGAAAAAACAAGCTCAAGCTCGAAAATGAAAGAAAATAGCTCGGGACTAAGAACTCGAGCTACGACAAGGCTCGAGGGCACAAAGGGAAAAAGCGAAAAAACAAGATCAGGCTGAAAGGAAGAAAAGCATTTCCAAGGCTAAATGAGGCTCCATGAGGCTTGGGGCTAGAAAAACAACGTGTGACTTTAGGCTAGAAAAGGAAAGAAAACTGCTAAGGGCTCGACAAGGCTCATGACCTAAAAAGGAAAAAGAGAAAAAAGAGCTCAGGGCTCGAAAAGGAAAGAAAACAGCTTAAGGCTGAGAATTTAGGGCTTGACAAAGATCAGAGCCTAAAAAGGAAAAAGCAAGAAAAAAAGCAAGCACCGGGCTAAAAAAGGAAAACAACTCAGGGCTAAGAGCTCAAAGCTCGACAAGACTTAGGTCCTAAAAAGAAAAAAAAGGCGAAAAAAGAAGGAAAGAAAGCTCTAGGCTAGAAAAGGAAAGAAAATAGCTCAAGGCTCAACGAGGCTTAGGACCTATTTAAAAATATGGATCAATGGAGCTCCAGGCTCCAAAAGGAAAAGAAAGCAAGGGGTATATCCTAGTACACATCTCTCATGATCAAAAGGTTACAAAAATTTCTAAAGATCTGATAACATTAATGGAAGGGGTATGCTCCTAGTATGAGATGGTGACAAAATCTTGAAATGAATGTGTCCAAAATTAGCCGATACTCTAAGGTATACTCATCGACCACACAGTGAAAGTACAAATCTAACCTCAAGAATACCGAGGAAAAGACCATGAATCGAGCATGCCAGCAGAGTATAAAACTAACTAGTAATCGAAATCCTTAGTAGCTTAAAACTTAACATGCTAGCGCAAGGAGACATCGTCACAATAGGTATCATAGAAGGTGTTGAACATAAAGACCAATAAGGGTGAAGGCTTGATTGTAAAATTCAAAGAATAAAACACATCCTTCCTTGATCAAAGGAGCAAATCATAAATCATGATGAAATGGGTAGGTCAAAGGAGATGAAGGATAGGGTCTGGTAAAATAGGTATAGATATGAGGCTATCAAGAAGGAAATATCCGGGTATGGGATGGAAGATAGGTAGATATCCAAGACTGACAAGGTATGTTGAAAAGATTAAATCTTATATGACATCAAATCCACAATGCATCAAAATCCTCCATCAAACGGTCACTCACTACAACACCACCAATAATGAAACACCACCAACACCACTATACTCACCATTCATCACTCTACCACACTAGAACGCCAATATTTTTTGGCTACCTTCTTTCCTCTTTTTTCCCATGTTCTATTCTCCTTTCTACCCTAAGTTGTCTCCTCCAAAAACTTCTTCCCTAGTCCTCCCTCTCTTAATCTTCTTTCTTTTCTATTAAAAAAAACACTTTTGCATTTTTTCTTTCTTTCCAAAATAAACCCAAATCCAAATCAGAATTGAAAATCAAATAGCAAAATCAAATAAATAAGGTAAATAATAAAATTGAATAAAAATTTAAAAAAATTAAACCTAGCCCAAATTTGGGGTCTACACTTAGCTTACATTTCCATCTTAGTCACACTTGAGACGAGTGCTCAAAAATATGTGAAGCCATCGAGAAAAAAAAAAAAAAAAAAACACAGTTGTAGGCCTTCACGTCGTGACATGGAGACTTCATGTCACGACATGACTAAAGGAGATGGAAAATAAATGCACATCCATGTCGTGACGTGAAGCCGCACATCACGACATGGCCCTTTATCATTTATAGCCCGCTATGGCGAAGCCTCTCATGTCGAGACGTGGGACTTCACATGTGTGCCCTTGAGTAGTAATTCATCGCAGCAATCTTGGACAAAATTCCATCTTTGGGTGGTTGAATCTTATCCAACCTGTTTCTCATTCATAAAATTAACTTTGATCATCTCATGACCAGATTACATGAAGAAAAACACTAGATGGAACCTTTTCAAATTAAAAATCTCATTTTTAAACCTTTGGAACTATGGGTACCAAGATATAAGAACTCTCAACAACGAACCGATTTTGATGCACACACGTGTGCTCTAATACCACTATTGGGTTTTGAAACACTTGCCAAAGTAGTGGAAGATTTAGAAGTTTTTGAAAAACCCACACAAAAGGATCATCTTAAGGCATCAAATTCAATTAAAAACCCATAGAAAGAGAAGGGAGCTCATACCTTCAAAGTAATAGCTCCTTAAGAGTGTTGCAATAGCAGACTAAAGCAAACCAAGTCCTAGCTGCCTTTAACAGTATCCACACGAAGAGTAGAATCGACAACCTCCAAGGATATGGTGTCAGATGAGGTCTCGATGCTAGCAAAGAACAGTCCGAAGAGGGAAGCTAAAAGGAGCAGACTTAACACTCAAATCTCTCCAAAAAGGGGTTGTTCTTCTCTTAAGAACACACACACTCTCTCTCTATCTCAAAAGCCCACTTTCTTGAGAATGTGACTTCTGATGGCTAGGTTAGGGTTTCCATATAAACACCTTCATATAGGAATCTTAGCCCATGAAATGTCCAAAAGGCCCCTCACTTTATGGATGATAGGCTACATGCATCTCCATGCAATGTGGTGTGTACCTTTATTGGCCTTAAGCCCATGAACAAGACCAAGACTCCTTTTATCTCCTAATGAACCCTTTTAATCCCGGGAGTCTACTAATCCCGTGAAATTCCATTCCAGAGAATAATTTCCTCATTTTTGGATCACATCCAAACCCGTTTTATATCAGCTCCTTGCCTTCTAAGTGTGTGACCCATTAGGTTTCCGGTTATGTTGGCCACTTGATTCAACTCTTGAATCCAAGCAAGTCATGAGCGGTATCTAGTGACACATCATGACCCCCAATTGACCAGAGAGTTAGTGGTCTGACTGCAAACCCTTCCATAGAAATTTATCGCACAATTCATCCTTTTACCATCCTATACCTCACTCTGTTCAAAGCATGGACAAAGTGTAGATCCCACTAGACTGTCTACACCACATCTAGCCCAAGTGATATAATTCTTAACCCTAGACTCATTATTCACCATGCATACCACTAAAGACACTCTTCATGACATTTTCACTATGACCAGAGATTCCCAAGTAATGATCTGACAAGAGGCTGTAGGTATACTCTCCCTTTATTGGGAGTGGTGAATCCTCTATTAGCTAATCAATTACCTTTGAACACCTCAAGTTGTACTTGATCATCACCCTATGAACGACCTTTGAGAGGCAACAAGGAATGATGTCAAAGTGCAGGATCAACATCTAAGATATCCTTGAGCACCTCAAGTCTTAGGATACTTACATCAATACTATGATGAGACTATCATCTACATGTAAATAGATAATCCATATGATTGTCTCATAGCAAGTCTCAAATGTACTTATCTACTCCTAACAAGCACCCACATGTTAACTCTAATCAACTCATGACTATAGTTTATAAGATCCACTAGTTGATCGAATCAAGGAGTATAACATGTGCTAGTCTATTCGGATCAACAATGTCCAGTCTCGTTGATCTAATGACTAGGAATAATTTAGATACTAATATAATTGCACATGATAGGCGTCTTATTATCATGATCTCATCATTATTTCCTTCATTCTATGTTATGTATCATGGACTTCAATAATTGATTAAAGATCGCCATTAATTCATATAATAAATGAACATCAAATTAATGAAGATGTCTTTCATTCATAATAATGAAAAGAGTACATTAAGTGTTAAAGGTTATTGCTTTATTGCACTTCACTAACAAAACCTTGGGATATGCATGATTATTAAAACCCATGAAAATAAATCAAATTTACAATTCAAGGTCTTCTTTCTTGGAACCTTCTCCATGCTTATTTCTCCTTTGCATCTCCACCAACTAATCCTAATCCTATGTAATCTAGTTACATACATTCAATAGAAGAACCTCAAGTTACATTTGAAGGGGATTTAGATGAGGAGAAACACATGAGAGAGATTAGAGAGAGGCAAGGACACGCAAGCCCTATTCTCCAAAAAGAAGTAAACATGCAATATGCTTAATCACCATTGAGTATTGTTCATAATCATTCATCATGCCAACATACACCCTTAAACATAAATTCTTTAATGCAAACAAGCTCCAACAAATTTAGAAAATTAATTAAAGCTCTTTAATTAATTATCCAATTTGTTAATTTCTGGTTTACTCCACTAAAAAACCCGAAACTGAACTCTTGAGAATTACGGAACATGTTTACTCAAATCCATTGATATAATTATTTCATGTGATCAATCCTCCGTACATGGTTCACAATCAGAACTAGGTTTAATTACCGTTTTACCCTTCAGAATGCATCTTGTTCCTTAAGTACCATTAATTCACTAGTGAACAGTTAATTCATAATTCAATTATGAATTAGAGCGCTAAAAATATTTAGTTCTAGAATTAACACTTAAGGGAACCATTTATTTTATTTTCAAAAAATACAGATTCCATATTTGTAAATCACATTCCCAATTGACTATGTCGCAAAGCCTCCAAAATGTAATTATTGAATACCGTTACTCGAAACCGAACTTTAACAAACAATTCAAAGATCCATTGACCTGAGACAAGTCTGCATAACTACCTCCGGGATTAAAGATTGATCTACATGCCAGTCATCTTTGTGACATTTGTTCGAGTTTTTATAACGGTATTAAATAAAAGACTCTAGAGCTACGTTGGTCCAAGTCCTATGTAATCTAATTACATTTAGTACCCCCACTTAGTGTCATAACACTGATGATCCGACTCAGACCTTCACATTCATAATGTAGGTCGGCTGCAATAGTCAGTACCAATTAAGATATCCAGGCTTAATTTAATCACGAACTAATTTAAATATATTATCCATATTCCAATCCTCTCGTATACTATTATACTAGAATATGATTTACATAATATATTATGGATAAATAAACATTCATTTTTATATAACTATAAAACGCTCAAGCAATGAAAATAAATATTTATTTTATTAATTCCAACATAATCCATTCTAATCGATTTAAGGGCACATTCCTACATAACTCTATCATCTTTATTTAGGGAGGAGAATGTGATGAAAGGACTTTAAATTACTACAATTGATTCTCTACACATGAATCAAATTGACTTTGAGCTTCAAGCGGTGCATCCCTATTTTATCATATATGTGAAATAAACCATTGTTGGAATATGACATGTCATGCCCCAAAACTCGCCGTAGGGACATGACTATCAATTCACACTTCAAGTTCGAATGCTCAAAGCGTAAAATGACACAAACCTTCCTTTTATAATTAGATTGTATCCAATTACCAAACGTCTATTCATAGTAATGTGCAACTTTCTAAATTCATCAATTCTCCAAACTCAAATTTCATGCTAATAAAAATTTTATTTCTAAATCTCCAAATCTTAAATAGAGTTGTTCAGAATCTAAAAATATTTACAGAATATTCAAATTGACTTCAAGTAGTAAAAAAATGAAATGACATTTTGAAGTGACTTTCCCCGATTATCATCTAAACCATAACAATCCACACTTTAATATAGACAGTAATTCAGCAAAAGTCAACATAAATTTTTAATCATATCATAATGATGACAAATCTGACCTAGCCATCACTCATCGCGGAAACTAAAAGTACTTAAAAAGATATCAACGAATGAGAGTGAACTTAAAGCCCAATAAGAAATATTTATACAGTTTCATGGATCAAAACGTTTCAATCATAATAAAAAAATATGAGATATTTTTCAACAAACTTTTGATTAAAACATAAGCTGGAACATTAAAAAATTTCCATCAAAACACTCTCAAATCCATTTCAAATCAGTTTACCATCAAATGTGATTCACATAATTTCAAATCAAATTTTGAATCAAACACTTTCATATCAAAGTCTAACATCAAATACCTTTCAAACATATTGTTCTTTGGTTAACAAATATCAAATGATGCCTAGTCATGTGGGACTTTCAAATGGCCAACTATTATATTCCATTTCTATAGTCATATATTGTCAACTATTATATCCAGATTGATATTGCAGGACATTTATCGACTATTTTATCTAATTGGCGAGGCCAAATATTAATCAATTAATATATCATTAATGATTAGGATATTGTCAACGATTATATCCCCTTGACAGAGTCATATATTGTCAACTATTATATCCTGTTGATAGGGCTAGATATTTTCAACGATTATATCCCATTGACGGGGCCTGTAAGACCCGGGAAAAAGCTAAAAAATTTAAATTTAGCCAGGAAGGGCAAAATGGGACAGGCTAAAACTTGTAGTCTTTCTAGATGTCGGATGACGAAACGGACTTCACCGTTGAAATCTTCTCGTGAAATCTAGTCGCAGCAATTCGTTGAATTCAGAGGCAGTTAGATTTTCCGGAATTTGGCGACCAGGTGTCAATAGACCAACGGGATTTTAGAAAATTCTAAAAATGTCAAATATTTAAAATTTTCATTTTAAAATAGATGAAATTTAAACCAAGGCAGAAATAAATTATTTACGAGGGGTGAAAACGGATAGGAAGCATGACACGTGACGCGATTTGAGCCACGTGTCTCATGTATAAATATCAAGAAAATATCTAAAATAAAAAATATCTCACAATTTGGTCTAGAACAAAAAGTTAGAGTGAGAGAGAGAGGAGGGAGAAAAACAAGCAAGCTTCTCCGACGATTTTATGAGGTTTTGTCGGTCGGAACTCGGTAGGCCGAGAGTTAAAGCTGCTTTATGCGATGAGAGCTACGCGTGGGTACTAGAATCACAAGATTTCGCCAAGGTCCAAGGTTTGGGTTTTCATGAAAATCGAGAAAAGGCGGTGTCTCGGAAAATCACTCTATTTGAGGTAGGGTTTTTCTCTTACTTGGTTTAATTTCTGTCTAAAGGCATGTGTGTGTGTGTCCAAGGGAGGTGCAGTCCAGTTTTCCCCTTCGACACCATGATTGTGTTTTGGCCATAACTTGGCCATCACTCATTCGAATTGATTGATTCAAATTTTTGGGTAAACTAGACTTATAGGAGAATATATCTCCTTGAAATAGGTATATCAATTCCGACCCCTTTGGACTCATAAATTCATTCAAAGTGGAGCAGGACGCTATGGTGTGCAGTAGGAAATTCCCGGGTGGGACACAATTGCCATTTTTCTAATTGTTGGCCTCCAACTTCGAACGGCCATAACTTCTTCATCCGAACTCCATTTCTGGTGTTCTTAGACTCTATGGAAAACCCATTGAGTCAAGATTCAAGCCATGTGCACGTGGAGGATAGTGGGTGATCATAACTATGCTGAAAATCTATGTTTTTCACCAAGTGTGCAGGTTGCTTGGTTGTGTCGATGTGAATAGCCGGGTTTTGACATGACCATTGCATGGCATGTTGTAGGCTATTGTATTGGGTAGGAATTGCCATGAGTTGGCCTAAGGAAGGTTGTATGACATTATTTGTTTAGTCATGGATTGATGGGTGCTAATATGCTCAATGCGATATATATATATATATATATATATATATATATATATATATATATATTGGCATGAAATATATGGAGCTTATATGTTTGCATAGTAAATTGACATGAAGTACAAGCGTGAGAATGGTTCATGTAGTGTGCATCATACATGTAACATGAAATTGCGTGACATTAGCATTGCATATGCACGGGGACATGTCCCGACATATCAAGTGTGTGTGCATGGGCCCTGGTCATCCATCATCAATGTTGATGAATGGGTAGTGCTCGTACTTTGGACGACGTCCAATAAATGACTCACAGGTGGTTCAAAGCATAAAGTGAAATATAATTAATGTGTGTTAGGCGGAGCAGAAGAGGCGTTAATCCCCTCAGTGAAAGCCTAGAACATTGGGTGTAGAGACCGTAGTGTGATCAGAAATTTTTATTTTAGAAATGACGGTAATTTTATCAACTGGAACATGGGTGTAGAGACTGGGGTGTGATCTCGAAAATTTTTGTTGCCTAACATAAGACACACGGTTATCACATAGACTTCGAGTTGTGTGATAGGAGTCAGGATTGACTCGGGATAAGTTGCCCATTGGCACTTGCGGGCTCGGTATATGTGTGTCATTGAATGCTTCTTAGTGAGGTTGTCGCATGGCATAAACATGTGTGAGGAGTCGATTGAGTGACTCGGGATATGGGCATGAAGACATTCCATGTGACAATATGACAATTCATGTAAGACATTTTCACTTGGATGTGTATGGGTTGGTTTGATCATTGTGGAAACACTTAGGTGGGGTAACCATATGAGATTATCCTCTGGGTTTGCTCACCCCGTCGTAGGACCCCCTTTCGAGTCTGGGTTAGGTCTGTGGTTGACCTGAATTCGGGACCACACATATGAAGATGGTCGGCTTTAGACCATGTTGTATGTATATTAGAACAATTAGTTTTAATATATCATTTTGTATAAGAGTGTATAATTGAACTCTTGTAAACATATAACTACATAGTTGCATGTATAGTATTCAGGGTATAGTTGAATGGGGCTGAGTGGTCGCTATGACTCATGAATGACGGTCAATGGTATATTGAGCGGATGGGTCATGTGATGTATTGTTATCTGAGGTTGTATTTTGGATGAAAGCTAGCCAATACGGAGGAGACTATGCCCGATTTGTTGTTAAATTATGGATCCCGATAAATGGGACATGATGGTGTGGCGTTGGGTTACCCGACACCCACCAGTTTCCATAGGTTGATGAGTTGTCAACTGGACCCCCGGGATAGGTATGTTACAGGGCCAGATATTGCCAATTATATCTTATTGATAGGGCCAAACCAACCAAAGTAAAAAACATATTTTCAAAAATTTTCATTCACAAACCATATGATCTCCGCAATTTCTATTACAAACAAAACAATTCAATGATACTTTCATACAAAATCACTATTTGATCCATGGATAGTCAAATGAATAAAAATCAAAACTTTTTAGAAACCAAAATGATGTATACTTCAATTCAAAACCTTTCACCATCCAAATGACATAAAAACAAATAATTATCTTGGAAAATATGTATTAGTATCTCTTACCTCAAATGAGCACTTAAGAACCTTGAGGAAACTACTTTGAAGAATCTCGAGAAACTATTTCACCCCTAGCATTATAAAAAGGAACTATAATCATTAATTATTCACCCAAAATTAGAAGCGAAATCCTAATAATTTCATCTTTGTTCGGATTATCATTCCTAATACTATTTAAGACATCATAACTATTAATAATGCAATTAGTGATTTAAACTTTTATAAGTCGCATTCCTTTTAAATATGATTTTAAAGTTTTTATTTTTATTCTTAATTGACGAATACTCGACTAAAAATAATTATAAATAATATATCATATCTCATATTATTCCCAAATATTTACTTTAATCACAAAATTATCTAAATAAATTTCCAAAAATATCTACTTGACAAAAATATATCCTCAAATACTTATCAACTACATATATTTATAAAATTTTAGCTTCCAACTTATCATATTTGTTTATGATTATTCTCTAAGAATTTATTATTAGATCTTTACTTCTCTTTTCTAAAACTAATTGGAATATCTAGAGATGTTTTTTTTCCAACATCCATCATTACCTAGATTTCCTAGGCATGTTTTATGTATAGGTTTTCTAGTCCTACTTTATGAAAGGCTTTTAGGCCAAATTTCTTATAATATTTAATGATATTAATCATAACAATATATCCCTTATAGCTTTTACAACATGCACATTTTTGTCTTTTCAATTACACCAATCAAAATCGTGTTAAGATTCTTTTTTTACTATTTAACCTACTTGCCACACACCTACGGTTCATCTCTACAATTCCTTTTTATTTTTTATCTTTTATGGGGTCCCTTTTTTTTTTTAATTTTCGGGTCTCACACTTATTTTCTTTCTTCTTTTTTTTTTTCTTTTTTAATTCACGATCTCGAAACTACTACATATTTTTCTTTTCTTTTTCATTCTCATTCTCAAAGCGATTCATGAACCTTGCTCCGATCATTCTTTATTTTTATTTTAAGGAAAAGAGTGCAATCAAATCAACTCTGAGGTTGATATGACTTGAAAATAATGTCACCAATACAAAACAAATATATATAGATTTATTTTAAGTATAGGTTGATCTAGGTCTTTCTACATGTATCTTACTGAATAAAGAATGTATATAGAACCTAAGTTCTCTCATTAACAATCTTATTTTATTTTTCTATATAATGATTTGAAGAAATCTCACCTTGAACTTTTCTTCAAACCCTAATTCTTGGATTCTTACGATCAGGAGGAGCTACGTAGAGAGAAATAGAGGATCCAAATAATAATAATATTTTTTATTATTTTGTTTTCTACTTATACCTAGGGATTCCACTATTGAATTCACCAGGTATACAGTTTATTAAAAAAAATATTTATTACCCCTTTAAAAATCGACGCATCACGCGACATGTGTTATGACCTTTCTATATATATAGATCAAAAATTTATGCTACTGTTACTAAAGGACTACTATCTAATCCCCAGTAAAGGCATCAAAAACTTGTTGACCAAGATAGAACATGTATGCTACTAATAAAATTGATATGTCATTGAATTCATTGAAGATTTAGTTTAGTCAAAATGCTGCGAAATTAGCAGTCGTACAAGTAATAAAAGTGGACCTATAAAGTCAGGATATCATTCCTGAGATAAAAAATAATTTAAGTTCAACTACCCTAACTACTCCAAGTTCCACTATTTGAACTACCTTGTCATATAATTTTCAATAACCTAATAAATCCTCTTGTTTAAATTTCTACATCATAATAAAAGAAATTTAAATTCTGAACTATATTGGACATGAACGGATTATTCTTTGGGTAGACAACTGGGTGTGACGCCCCCGAATCTCGAAGTCCGTTGACCGCGATCCAACTCTTGGAATACTGTGTCTCATATCATAAGGACCTATACATGAGTAAAATGACCGATGACAAATACATCCAAACTTCATGAAAATGTATATTTTTATCTGAGGTTAATTTACAATTATCCAAGCCCAAGGTCTTTACCAGTTTTTACAAAATACATAACAAGGCCATATGGCCATTTCTTAATCTCTAAGACACCGGATCACGTCCCATCCCGGGTAGACCTTGGTCACACAGAAATAATTTTCCTTGACGGGTGACGATGTCAGTGATGGAATTATCCTACATGAGTTACTCAGCTAAATTGCACATGTAATAGTAAACAAACACATTCAAGCAAAACATATATGTTCCTACTCAAATGTCACACATGAAATGGATGAGTATGTGACTCACCTTGCCTCCCACTTCTCGAGCCTCAGCGACTCCTCCACGTACCTAAGCGAGTGTGAAGCATTTTCAAAACAAAGATTTTTTGTTCTCGAAAACATACTCGCAGGATTTGGTAAAATCTGTTGACAACCCTCAGAGGTAAATTCTTTGGGTAATTCTCAGAAACAGATCATGGGTCTGACCTCGAGAGAGCTGTTGGACAACTCTCGAAAGCGATTCTTAGAAAAATCTTCATGAGGAATTCCTTTCATAACCAAATTTCCTTTTTATTTTCTTTTCCTTACCATGCTTTTTCCACACTTATTATTCTAGGTTGCCACAGGTGCCATATGAAATGCATTATCTGCATTTTCATACACAACACATGCCAATATATCAATCGTATGTATTGACAAAATTCACGTACTAACCGCATATTATTCATTTCATAGCAATAACATCAAAATTAAGCTCACATGGGCTAATAAACAATTTAATTCCAATATTCTACTTTACGATTTATATTTTATATAATTGAACTATCACCATATGATATCACACATTAATTCATAATAAATTAACAATTTGTTTGGAACACACTCCGACCATTCGCTCTTAAGCGATATCATGCAAATAACACATGGACATTTCGGTGATCAAACAAACCGGAATTGTTTTTAATAGTCACAAAAATAATACGTGGGAACATCCATGGAACTGACACCACTCCATCCAACCTCGGTTCCACTTCTTTGGAATGTCGAAATCCATAACCACTTCAGGCCAAACAACACCCAAACCACGATATAACACACATACTTAAAACTGCAGGGACCATTTTCAGTCAGAGATCGATGCGGGAGCGTAGAAAAGGTCGAAGAATTTCGACATGCGATCTAATTTCGGAATGATCGAACAACCTCTCACGACCTACGTACCATCGAATCATTAACAAGGCTCTTTAAGCGGATTAAATCCGTGAGGAGAAAACCCTACCTCTAGGAGTTATGAACTCCACAAAATCGATGCCAGCGTAGCTCTTTCAATGGGGAACAGCTTTGCTTCTCGGCTCACTTAGAAATTAGCGGTCGGGTGGGAGATTTAGAGAGAGTTGGGTCTCTGCAAAAATCATAGCTTTATCTATTTCATTTTCTCTCTCCAGTCTCCCTCCCAAGCTAGTTTGGGAGAAGAAGGAAATCAGGTTGGTCATCATGGCATGTCGATTTAAACAACATGGGATTACACCTTGTCCCTTGTCACTTCTACTTTAGATTTCATCCAGTAGCGCTCATGCGCTGTGTCACTTGTGGCTCGCCAGCCGTGTTTGACTAATTATGCACCTGACACCCGTGTGTTGTAAACCGAAAATATCTTAGTGTTTCAGCATTACAGCTCGTTCGCGCCAACGTGCGATTAAAGGCTATCTCGAGAGAATTCAGCGAAATTGGAAGCGTGGTAACTCTATTTCTGAAGCGATTCTAACGGTGAAGTCAGACTTCATCATCAGAGATCACAGAAAAATTAGGATTTTGACCAAATTACCATTTATACCCGTTTCGGAAAGAATTATGATTTTCTGGGTTCTACTTGGGATTTCTTTATTTATTGAAATTATCGATTCTGACTTTATCAATTTATTCTTTCCTTGGATTAGATTACAAAAAATGTCGAGAAGCGAATTAAGTATGGTTGTATTTCTCCCTGACCATACATTCAGTTAAGTCGTGTTCATTCTGGCTGTGAATACCTTTCTTCTTGCTCTGTGGCATATTGTCTTATCGCGTCTTACCACTGTGTGCCAGCACGGGAGGCAGCCCTTTCCTGTTACCACTTTTGCTATTGTGCATTTGTCTTTCTTATCGATTGTGTATTTTCTTTTCAATCACCGTACCGATTCTTATATTAATTCTTGCCGAGCGGGGCCATTCTGGGCTCTACAGATGAATGATGTCTCATCCTTGAGATTTTAAAGAGTTCTCTTTCCTTGATTGATCTAAGCTAACATGGGATCAAGATTATTCTCGAAGAGCCCAATCTACAGTGATTAAAGCGATAATCCTTGACTAATTCTCAAACCATGGGTCAATTGATGATTCATTAAGTAATCTTTTAGAGCCCATTAGTTCTTGTTGTCTACCCACAAGTAATGCATCCATATCTCAAGAATCCTCAAACTTTGTGTGCTCGAGGGCCTTACGGAAATCAAGCTAGACAACACCTCTTGGTGGGTATAAAGTTACTAATGTTGGAAAATTTTACTTCATAAGACAACTCCGTTCAAATAAATTCGAAATTCACGATCAGAAATCTCTCTTTCTAGGTATATCGGAAAGACCATGTGACATTAGATCTTTCCCGGTAGGAGTTGGGTTTCCAAAAGCGAGATAAGCCGATGGCTCTTGAATCGATCGGGAAATTTCCAAAATACAGCGTAATCACTAAAACAAATAAATTCCCGACTTGTCTCTGGACTTCAATTAGATTGAAAATTAATGCGAGATTGATTTTCAACAATTTAGCTCAAAGCTTGAACAATCCCACTTTGCTTCAAGTCGGTAAACAAATTGAAATCATAGCAAATCTAATCCTACGAAGAAAAGAAAAATAAAGAAAATAAAAGAAAGAAAAAGAAAATAAAGAAAATATAATGAGTCCTCGGCTCCCAGTTCATTGGTTTTCCACGGTACATTGCCTCGCTTTATGAATGTTTCTATTTATAGAGCCCGAAAGAGCTTAGGCCACTAGAATTCGAGGGCTATATTATGGATCCCCCCCAAATGCTCGGCCCGGATTGCATTCTTGGTATGACCTTTGAAAGTGTGTCGTGACGAGGTTTTAATTCTTTGTTGTATTTCTACATTTGCGGTAAGAAGCATTCTGTATTGAAACGCTTTTTATTTGTGGCGAGTTTTCTTTTGTCGCGATGAATTCTTTGGCTCATAACACTTTATGCGAGTGTAGTTCTACATTCGATCTATGTCGCACGACACTCTGTGTGTACTTCACGGAACATTTATGTTGCGACATCGGCAATCGATGTTCGCGACATTGTTTAAATGCGACTTCTTGATTTGTGTGCTGGCCAGTTTAATATTCGCGACAACATTTACGTGGTTCTTATTTGCCGGCCAGTGTTTCTTGTAATTATTAGCATTCCTATCGCGACCGAGGAATGTACGCATCGCGACATAGTCTTATCTCCATAACGATTTCTTGTTCGCGACTTCATTTTTTGTATTCGACATAGTTTATTAATGTTATAGTAGATATCTTACATCGCGGCCAAGTTTTTATGTCGCGATAAAGACTTTTTGCCTTGGCTCATCTCTTTGCGTTGCGACCGATTCACATTGTAGCGACAGAACTTCTCTTCCTTAATGTTGGAATCTTTGTGGGACTAGAAAGTCGTGCAACTTTGTTTCTCGTGTTAAAACATTGCGTGCCGCGACGAGTATTTCGTATGACATCCGCTTCTCTCTTGACTTGCAGTATGTTGCAACATTAAACTCTTGTGTTGAAATCAGGTCAGTTCACTAAGTTAGCATCTCTTGTCACGACTTTGTTTCTCTTTCAGGACCAGAAACCTTGTCTTCTAGTGTCGCGACATTCATCACTTTGTCGCGACATCACTTCTTCATACAATGTCTCAACAGGATTTTCAAGTTAAATGTCGGTGTCTGACAGGGATATTTTATGTAGATAAGTTCCTCCTTGTTTGACATCTAGCGTAAGAAACCTTGTATGACAGTATCTCTCTTTGTCTCGGTTAGTTATTTGCTACTCATATTGCAGCCAGCGACAAGGCTGTTTTTGCTCAGCGACACGGCTTTTCTTATATTAGGTCCATACGTATTTACGACGGAAAAATCTTGCCGTGACATTTTCCTTAGCCATTTACTTGGACGTTTGTCGCGACACACAAAACTCTGTCGCGACATAGACTGTTGCAATTGCTATTTTTCTCTTATTTCTTGTTAGATTTTTCTTCTTTTTGAATTAAAACCTGCAAAACACAAATTTGATGAATAATCCATAATTTGGCATTAAAACATATCTGAATATACTAAAAATAACCCAAAAAATGGATTAAAAATAGATGAGTTTTAGACTCATTAACATGAATGATAACAAAAACCTGACAAGAATTAATATAAGCAGAGACTAATCGGTAGAGGAGCAGCGCTTGTTTGACTCGAGGGCATCCATAGTTATATATATATATATATATATATATATATATATATATATATATATATATATATATATATATATCCATGTGAAATACTAAATCTTAACCACGTTAATAGTCTGAAGCACACTCAGCGTCATTGATGTATGTATAAAATGGCCAATATACCTATTTTACTCAATATTTATATCATTGACCCTCACTACCTCACCTCCTATATGAGTATAACAACATATCATGTGTGGTTGTTCCATAGGATTTGATTTGAAATTGTTTCAACAAAACCCAAAATTTTTCTTCCATTGTAATCACAAAAACATTTGCACGTGTATTACAATGATTATGCTGCTCTAGAAACGATTTTAACCAAAAAAAAATGACATTGAGCAACGGATCATTCTTTACATAAAATTCTAAGGTATTAATATATAATATATTTGACTCAAATGTCAAGCTTTGTGAGTCTTCACTTGAGTTGTGAAACTTGTATAGAGCTTCCAAATGTTTTACTTCTGCCAATTAGACTTTCAGCGATGTCGTTATAGTAATTAATTACACTTTTTTGAACTTTATAAACTCTAAATATTCATTACAAATAGGTAGTATCATCTTTACTCGAAAAAGTAAGAGTGGGGTTCTTATTTACCTTTGATAAAATAGTCGAATGATGTAACTATTGGGAAGGATTCTTATAGTTAAGGTCTTCTTATGTCGAATGTTTCTAAAATCATCAATGATAATACATCTTCATCTACTTATTTAGTTGATTCATGTGATCTTTAGTATAATAAACTTGGGCACTTGAACTATTTTCATATGAAGAAAATAGATAATCTAATATTGATTTTAGAATTGTCTTTAGATAACTTTTAGAAATTTAAATCAAGCATGAAATCTAAAACCATAAATAATCTTATAAACTAATAAGAAAAGAATTATAAATTGCTTTGTTTAATACATGTGTGACTTAGGGAGCCTAAAAATTATAATCGGTAGATGTGGTAAAAGATTTCACATGATTTTCCTAGATGACTAGTCAACGTATACAAAAGTATATTTTTTAAGAAAAAAGATAAGCAAAAGATGCTTAAAAAATCAACTAAATAAGATGTTGGTGCTCCGTGATTGCAGAAATAATCCGCCATGAAAGAGAGAAGATAACAGGAAAATTAAGACGAAGGAAGATAAGAGAAAATCGAGATGTGTTTTCTCTTATTCATGTATTTTCAATCTTAACCCTAACCGGGTAGGTTTTACAAACTATGAAAACTCTTAACACATAACTCACACACTTTTCATGCAGCGAGAACCCGTGCTTTGCAGTGAAATATGAAATTTTTCGAAAAAGAGCAAAACTATAAATTGCCACTATGGTACAGGTTGCAAACCTGAAAGTTTTCTAGATCTCAGATGACAAAACAGACCTCACCATTTGATTCGTCTCATGAAATCTAGTTACAGGACAATTTTGTTAGTTATGAGATAGTTGGATTTTCATGATTCGGGCGGCGAGTGTGCGATGAAAATAAATTAAATAAGTTCATTTAAAAATAAATTAAGCGAACCGAGTCAAAATAAATTTTTGGGGTAGAAACGGACCCGAATAAGTCAAGGACACGTGGCGTGACATTGGCAAAGTATCCTTAAGTGACAAATAGGGCTAAAAGAGGGGGGTGTTTGGAAAAACACCTCATTATGATTTTCTGGTTCTACGGGAGGGAGAGAGAAGAGAAAGAGAGCATCCAAGCTTCTCTTTTCAATCCTCGGAGTTCCGTCGATCAGAATTCGTCAAGCCAAGAGTGAAAGTTCATCTACTCAACGAGGGTTACTTTTGTATACCAAAAAGGAAGGATTTCACCAAAAATCCAAAGGGGGAGATTTCAAGCTAGGGAGCTTCCACTTATGCTATTACGCTTGAGTAGAAAGTTCTTCCTACTCACAGTTTATTTCCTGTAAGGGGTTGATTTCAAGAAAATGTGGTGTAAGAGAGTCTTAAAAGGTCTGTTTGGTGATTTAGGGAAATATTTAAGCCATTTTTATGGTTTTGTGGCGGAGTATCGTGTGGGTTTGTGAAGTGTCCATGACATGCTCAAAGCATGGTTTAAGGGCTGTTTGGTTGAAATCTTTGCCCTTAGGGACTGTTTGGCTGATTTAGGAACTATTTAAAGCTGTTTTTATGGCTTATTTGTGGCCAGTTTCATGGCTTGATTTGTGAAGTGTTCATGGCATGCTCAAATCTTGGTTTAAATTTCATTTAGCAGTATTAAAAACGACTTTAATGGTGTTTTGCAACAGTTGTGGTACAGCTTGTAAGTGTTTGTGATTGTGTGTATGTATCCCAAAGTGTTTAAGATGTTTTTGGATTAAAGAATAATCCGGGATTACGTAAAGGCTTGTTTAGTAATTTGAGCAGAGCTAAAGGGATGTTGTTGTGGGCACTTTATATGCCACATTTTTTGCATGTTGGGAAGGCTGGAGAGTTGCAGGTGGAGATAAAAAGAAAAGCTTGTGATGCATCATTCTCTGGGTGATGTCGCAGCATGATGCCTTGGGGAGGGGAGGAGGAGGAGATGAGGGGAGCAGCATGCTTGTTGTTGTGATTAATGAAAGTTAATATATGTGTGATTAGTGCTCAAAAAGTGCTATTTTAAGCCATGTTTATGCAGGTTTTGAGCACTTTGTGTGCCTAATCGGCGTAGTCTTGATTGGCACATTAAGATCGGATTATCTCTTGATCGTATTTGTAGCTATTTTGTATTTTCCTAGATAATCAGGCCAAAATTATCGAGGCAATTCAAGCATGAAGAATCCAAGCCGAACTCGAAGCTCACAACAGAAGTCGGAAGGTATTTGGAGCCTCAAACTGAAGATAAATGGACTATTGCAGAAATTTTGAAGAAGTTACAATTTTTAAGTAGCCCTACTTGAGAATTCATGTTTCTGAATTGCAACCTCACGAAATTCATAGGTTGCAAATTTTCATTCTGCCTCGCTTTGACTTCCATTTGATATATTTTGTGACTTTTTGAAGCACCCACATGTATTGTTAGTAGTTCGGATATTTTTGTAATTTCCCTTGACTGGCGATATATAAACCTCCAGTCAGCTCTGTCTGGGTCTCCAAATCAGCTGGATGTAATAAATTGGGCGCAAGCTTTCGGCTTTCCAGAGTGATTTTCTCATTTCTCTTGATTTCTCTTACTTTCTCACCCGACGGAGCACCGCCAGAGGATGACTCAGGGATGTGGCTAACTCCCCGTCCTTGAAGAGGAAGGCCGGCACAGGCGAGGTTTTGAATTAAGCTGTAGCATCTCTGTTTCCCAGCGCTGTGCCCTTATTATCATTTGTAATACGTATCTCACCTCGGGTTTAAATCCTTTTATGTACCTTGATTGGCGATAGCAGCAGCTTTAGAGCTCGGTGGATAACTTCTTGCTAGATCCACTAAAATTTCAAGCCCAGTTGCCATTTATTTGCCTTCTTGAGGTTAAGGTCGAAAAATTAGTTTATTGCTTTGAGACATGAATGATCATGATACTATATCTCAGCTTTTAAGGTTCGGTTTTTCATAGCTAAGCGAAGATCAGGTTCGGAAATGACTATAGGTCATCCTCCCAATATGAGGAAAAGGACAGAGGACTTCAGTTGCCTAGAACCTCTGAGCCAGTGGCCAGAGACCGAGGAGTTCTTTTTACATTCTATTTCATTTGTTTGTAGTTTTCAAACCATAATCCTGCCCATTTTTACAAAACCCAAATCAAGTAGATTCTGTTTTACACCTAAAGCGTAAAATCATTTTTGTAAAGAAAGCCCATCCACGATTCGACCACAAGCTGTATCTTGCGTGCTTCAAATTTCTGATGATAGAAGGTATAGGTTTACAAATTTTATTGGTTCGGGCTGCCTGGCTACGTTTGCGTCTTGAATCAAATCGCGACACAATTTACGCGTACAAAGTGCGGTGCACTTTACTTGCCTTTTTTTTTTTTTTTTTTTTTTTTTTTTTTTTATGCCATTTGGGAAAGGAATTCTCAACTTCTGAAAATTATGATGGTCCATTTATCTTCGGTTGAGGCTCCAGGAATTCCCTCAGGCTTTGTCGTGAGGCTTCGAGATTTAGCAGTTCTTCGTGCTTGGATTGACTTGATAATTTTTGACCTGATTTTATCTAGCAAAAACTATAAAAATAGCCACAATAATCGTGGTATGGCGGGACCTTAATGTTGCCAGTTGGGTTAATTACGATGGTGCTTCTGAGTGCTGAGCTGCACGATAAACATGGCTCGAAATAGCATACTGACCTTAATCACTAGATGTGTGTATACGCTAAAATGCGAGTACGTGTATGGCGATCGGCTGTGGAGCCTCTCCGTCCATCATCCTTGAATATCTCGTCTCCCAAAAAATCAGCGAATAGCACCACTCTTGGGTGGAGAGTCTGACTCTAGCGTCGTGAGTGGGGGCTTGAGGTGTCAGTATTTCTGAGGCGTCTAAATCCAGCCAAACCACTGATCAATGAGTCTGGAATGGTGTGTCTTTTGATTCCGTGCCACGATGGTGGAGCTAAAATCAACGAAAATTTATATACACCTAGTTCTACTCTTTGTAGTGATGAGCTGCTCTTGATATAGTGATCCCCAATTTGAATGGTTTGCGCTCGATTACGAAGAGTAAGGCTTTCTATTTGGACTCTTTGGATTGTGTTTCAAAAGCGATTACAAGAATGGTTTGGCGAAATTGTAAGCGAAAAGTAAAGAGTGAAAAAGTTAACTTTGAAGATTTAGGTCACTAACTTGGCAAGTTAGGGCAAACAAGTGTCTCGGGTTTTATCACTCCAGCGTTATGACATGCGGCCCCATAGTCCATGGCATAGCAGGATCATGTTAACTAGCAAACCTCACCCATGAAACGCTCTATTTGAGTCAATACGGGTAGCATGCGGGTTATGGCCCTTTCTTTGTTTGAAACCTTAACATTCAATATCATCTCAGGCTCGTAAAGACCATCTAAGAAGAACAACATTGCATCCTATCACTAATTATGCAACTTGTATTCTAAAAGCGTAGGAGAGTATTGGCGAATCGATAACATTAAATGCATGCAACCCTAATTTGAGAAACCCAACATATAAATATCATTTTTAAAAGGCTCGTAAAGACAAGTACCAAGAATCAAATTACTTCTCTCCCTTTGAATATATCTTGGATCTAAAACATGCATGGAGAGTATTGGCCACATTAATGACATTGATGTTATGCAGTATGTTTGAGAATATAAGGGCCGCCATCTACACTTTACAGCTTTTAGTACAGGGGATATACATATGCGCACCACTAAGCTAGCTTCCTTCCTCTTCAAAGGAGGCAGTAAGCATATCTTGTCATCCTCGAGGAGGGGTCTTAGTAGAAAGTAAGAAGAAGAAAGAGGAGAGAGAGAAGAGGAGAAAGCAAAACCTAAATAAAAATCACAGTGAACTTTATTTACAAAATGAAAACTTAAAATATCTTTCATATCCCAAATTGTTTATAAAATTGTTAGCAGGACACAAAACAAAGAGAACTTTATATATACAGGCTACCTGAGGCATGAAAATACAAACACATAGAGTGGCTAAGTTATAGGACAATTAAGTAATACACAAGTTTAGATTGGTTTGGCATTAATTACATGTGAGCATCAGTTTCATTAAGTGAAGAATTTGTTGAATTGCTTCGAAATCGGCAATTACAGCGAAAGCAATTCGCTGGGTGGGCAATTTAAGCTGGCGCTAGCGAAAATTTATTAGCTATGAAATTCTTTGTGAAAGCGAAATCAATTATTTTAAGCTAAGGAACAGTCGCTATGAAATTTGGGTGGTCTGCGAAATTTGGCATTTTAAGCAGGTTGCGAAATTTTAAGCTAAGGTTCTGAGTACTACGCGCGATCTTAGCGAAAATTTTCTGGCTCAAGCCGAAAATTCTACTGATGATCCTTATTTGCTTTTCATCCGCCTTGGCGCGTCAATTTTTCTTAGCTGCCTTTGTTTTTCTCTCATTGATTCTTGAAATTTAGTTGATACTTTGAGACTTGAATTCCAACTTCATGATTCATCCTTTGTATTGAGTGAACTCAGTGTGTAAAAGCCTACAAAGCAACCAAAAATACCCTACAAATGGCATAAGTGCTACTAAGAAGACTAGAACACTTCAATTGGTATAAATGACATGATTAATGCGCAAAAGCACTCAAACCTATCTAATATAGGGTTCAAAGTGCACTTTTGGGCATTAATCACCCCAACCAAGAAAGCGTTGCTAGTCCCTTAGCAATGCAAAATAAAAAAATGAGATGCATATGGTGATTTTCAAAAGTTGTTATTATTGGTTTATATACATATATTATTACCTTAAAGCTGAAAAATTAAAATCAAATTTGAAAGCGGAGTATGAAAGAATCAAAACCATACACAAGAACCATTTCGAATTAAAAATTGGTTCAATGATTCTCGACGAATTTCCACTAAGTCTAATGGTTCTTTTTGTAACGATTAAGCTAATGGCGCAAAATTGCCACCTCACGACTGCTTGGCCTTAGGCATTGAAACGACCTAAGATAGGGTTAGTTACACTCTTCTTTCTTTATTCCGTCTACATCGTAGGGTGCAATGCTTAAAAATCAGAGCTTCACGAATCCAGGTGTAGAGTCCGCCGTGACTCCCAACCAATTAAGGTTTAGGGCATCAAACGAAAGTCCACTTGACCCTGCTCTGAGCTTCACCGGACTCGAATGACCCGAAAATTAAAGCACCCACAAGTCATTCCCACAAGTCACATTAAACTTCACTATCCATCCATTATAGCAGTACTTAAATCGATGACTCCCGACCAATTAAGGTTTAGGGCATCAGGCTTCAAAGGCTTTCGCCATATACCCACCAGGACCCGTGCTCGGGTTTCAAGACAAGCTTCACTTGACTTTATTTTCTTTTTCTTCTTTTCTTTTCTTTTTCTTTTTTTTTGCTTTTTCTTTTCTTTTTCTTTTTGGAAGACAACATTGGTCTTAGTATAGATCTTTCTGAGCCTATCCTAGGTTGCCAACATACCTAAAGTAGGCTGCCATGAAAGAAGGCACACAATTTCCTGACCTATTGGAATAATACGGAGTCACGGTGTGTGAATTAGCATAAAGGCGAAATTCCAAGTGAGCATCTTTACAGGACTTCAGCGACCATAAAGCGTCTCAAGCATGGAATTTGTTCTAGCATGTAAGTGACAAACAATGATTGATTATCAATAACTTGATTCAATTGTCAATTGTAGCAATTCAATTGTCAATTAAACAATTCAATTGTCCAATTAGAAAGAAAAACATTTACACATGTGGCTTACAAAACATGATATGTCTGAAATTCTGGCCTTTAGAGTTTGGGGCACAGCCAGCGGAACTATAAAGAGAAACAAGATTGAACATCCCGGGACATGGAGCATGAAAATTACCTTTAACCATCTTTAGTATGGTGAGGATTGTAGAGACTCGGGGAGGATCAATGGGGAGAATTTCTTCACTCTGACACCGCTGCACACATAGGTTCACCCTCACGTCAGTGACTTTAAACACCACGACATCATACGGGTTGATTAAATCTTGAGCCCAGATTGGGGTGTACTGTTGGACCCGTAGATGGACTGTCCATCGTGACTTGAGGCTTGCACGGAGTAGATGGGTTGGAGTCGTATAAAGAACTTGATCCTCCTCTTTAAAATTCTTCACGGTTATCATTTGATCATACCGTCTTTTGATTTTCCTTTGCAATGCCGATTCAAATAGGCATCATTAGGTATTTCTTCGATTCATTGAGATCGAGAACCTCTTGACTCAGGCCTTACTTAGGTCCATTGACTTCTTAATTGCCCACCATGCTTTGTACTCGATCTCCTTTGGAAGGTGACATACCTTACCATAGACCCGATCGATAAGAGGCATTCCCGGGATTGTGCTTGAAAGGTATCTGTAGGCCAGTAATGAATCAAGTAGTTTGATAGACCAATCTTTCACATTTGGAGCTTACCACCTTCATTAGAATGGTCTTGATCTTACAATTGGCAAGTTCTACTTGACCACTTGTTTGAGGATGGTAAGGGGTGGCCACTTTGTGTTTCACACCATATTTAATATGAGGTTTTTCAAATAGTTTTAATACAGAAATGAGAACCTCCATCACTAATAATAGTTTCGGTACCCCGAACACGGAAAAGATATTGGCTTTCAAGAATTTAAATACCACTCTACTGTCATTGGTTTTGCAGGGAATTGCTTAAACCCATTTGGAGACATAGTCAACTCCCACCAAAATGTACGTATGACCATATGACGAGGGAAAAGGTCCCGTAAAATCGATGCCCACACACATCGAATAATTCAACAACTAAGAATTGGGTTGAGGCATCCATATGACGGCGGGGAACGACTTCCCAGGCACTGGCATTTCAGATCACATACACGCGCTGTGTACTTCCTTGAATAAGGAAGGCCAGTAGAAACCCGACTGCAGCACCTTCATCGCTGTCTTTTGGGAAGCAAAATGACCACCACAGGCACTCTCATGGCAATGGTTTAAAATTCCTTCTTTGTTCCTCCTCGGTACACATTTCTGATGATTTGATCTTGCCCGCGATTTGAATAGGAAAGGCTCTTCCCAATAATAGGAATGGATTTTAGCAAAGAAATATTTCCTATCCTGTCCTTTCCACTCAGCTGGGATTTCTCCTGTAGTGAGGAAATTGGCAATGTGAGCATACCAGGGAGCTTTCTCCAGCTGCATTAGGGATTCTTCAGGAAATCCATCATTAATGGGTGGTTGTGAGTGTTGTGGGCTATAGTTAACCTGTGGATGATGCATACCACATTTCCACCCCTTTCTTATCTCTAATTTGCAAGTTGAACTCACGAAATGCTTGAACGACGGATGAGTGCACTTTTGCATTTTGTTTGGTTAAGAGATATTTCAAAGCAGAATGATCTGTAAAAATGACTATATCAGCCCCAACCAAGTATGCTCGGAATTTATCTAAGGCATATACCACTGCCAGCAACTCTTTCTCTGTAGTGGTATAATTCCTCTGTGCTTCATTCAGGGTTTTGCTTGCATAATACACCACATGAGGTTTCCCATCTTCTCTTTGGCCAAGTACCGCTCCTATAGCAAGATCACTCGCATCACACATCACCTCAAACGGTAACTGCCAATTAGGTGCTCGAACTATTGGGGCAGTAGTCAAATGAAATTTCAGTTCTTCAAAACTCTTCTGGCAATCTTTCTCCCAAACGAATTTGGCATCCTTCTCAAGAAGCTTGTACAGGGGTTTGGCAATTTTGGAAAAATCTTTAATGAACCGTCGGTAGAAGCCTGCATGACCAAGGAATTGTCTAATTGTTTTCACATTTGTCGGGGGCGGCAATTTGGAAATAATGTCGATCTTTGCTTTATCAACTTCAAT
>JAEQBH010004861.1:0-147026 GCA_016808115.1 Tetrastigma voinierianum | reverse complement strand
TTTATCATTATAATCTTACTTTTGATCCATCACAATTTTAGCGACACAAAAATGAAACGTAGAGTATTATTTAAAATCGAGCGTTGGATTCTTTACTAAAGACTATATTTGAGGTCTTATTGGTAGAAGCCAGTTTGAGGTGTTCGATGTTCCATAGATTAGAGGCGGTGCTTTTCCTTATTATGTGCGGAGTTTGTAGGCACGCGGTCGGTTTTGCGGGATACGATGTAGGGCCCTTCGATTAGGTCCCAGCTTCCCGTAATATTGGGGTCTTTCCTTTAGGCATAAACTTTTTAGAACCCGGTCGCCGGGGGCTTGTATCTCACGGAAGCCGCCGCTGGTCATAGTATCTTGTTGTCTTTCTATGATAGTCCTCAATATGCTTCAGGACTTGCTCACGCTTTTCTTCTAGGAGATCCAGGTTTAGGCGAAGAGACCTGCCGTTGTGTTTGGTGCTAGATTCAATCCTTGGTGACTTTGTCGACTGGCGGGGGCTCTTTGCTTGATTGCCCGAAGGCCGAGTGGTGGGTTTCTGGGTTATTTGACTTGGGGCGTAGTTACGTATTGCCCATAACACCTCGGGGAGGTACTCTACCCATTTTACTTTTAGATATTCCAATTTAGTCTTCAACGCTGCCTTGAGAGTCCTTATAGGGACCTCTGCTTGCCCGTTGGACTGCGGATGAGCTGGGGATGAGTAGTAGTTCTTGATTTCTTGCTCGGCGTAGAAATCCCTAAACTTAGGATTGTCGAATTGTTTCCCATTATCAGACACGAGGGACCTCGGGATCCCAAACCTACATATTATAGACGACGAGAGTGTACCTTACGTTATGTGATTGTTGCTTGGGGTTGGTACCGGCCCATTTGGTAAAATAGTCCTGACCCGCAGTAAATTTGCATTGTCCCCTTCCAATGGGTAAAATTCATATGTCTAGCCCCATTCTTTGAAAAACCCGGAGGCTTGTAGTGGCGTTAGCGGCTTAGATGGGAGATGAGAAATCTTGGCATGCTCGCGGCGACTTTGCGTTCATTGAGTTTTGTAGCGTCTTTGAGCATCGATGAAATTTAGTAATACCCGCCTCCCGAGTTTTCTGCTAAGGTCGAGCTCCGTGTGGTTGCCACGGATGCCTTAGTGTACCTCATAGGTATGCGAGTTGGCGTTTTCCTTCCCTAAGCGCATAGAATGGGCGTGAAGCCTCGTTTATAAGGGTCCCAGATGAGACGGTGAATCTTGCCAGGCCTTGCTCACGAGTTTGGATGCCTCCTTTGGGTCGCTTAGCAATGTTCCTTCCACCAAGTAATCCCATATGGGGTCCATCCAGCTCAGTTCGGACACCACAAGGGAGACTTCTCCGTTGTCAGTGCTTACTAAGGGTTCTAGGAGGTGTTCGGCGGTGTCGATCACGCGAGTCTTCTTGTGAGGTTGATTGCAGTTTGCCAGGCATTAACTTGGGAATTCTTGCTCTTGGTACATGTTGACTTGAACTTTCGTATGAACTTTTAGCGATTACTCCTTTCCTTCGCAAGATATAGGATCATCTTCTCACCTCGGCCGTGGGGAGTCTTTTTATATGTTTTACCGCATTAGAAGTCATTGCTCACTTCTAGGCGGTTGCTTCCATGGGCCAAAATGGAGTTAAGTCCGGCTATAATGACCTCATATTTGGCCTCGTTATTGGAAACTGGGCCGTTGAGGCGTATTCCACATCTATCCGTGCGGAGAGGTCGGAGTCGGACCGGCCAGCTTCTTTGGGCATTGGCGGCCCCGTCCACAGATAATCTCCAGATGGGGAGGTCGGGCGTCAGTTGGGTGGATTCCGTAGACTTTGCTGGGGTGAATTCCATGATGAAATCTGCTAATATCTGCCCTTTTACCGCTGTCCTTGGTTTGTACATGATGTCGAACTCACTCAGCTCTATAGCCCACTTTATCAGACTTCCAAAGGTTTCTGGTTTATGCAGTATTTGCTTCATCGGATATTTAGTTGGGACCGACGATTATCAGGCTGGAGTAAGGTGAGGGTTTTGGATGTAATTACGATGGGATCAGCTTCTCCATCTTTGGATATCTCTCCTCTGCTCCTCTTAGGCTCGGCGCAATAGTGGGCCCAGCTGTGCACCATAGTTCTCGACCCGGCGGCACTAGTTAGGAAGTGCAAAATGACCAAGTAGAGGTGAGGGTTCTCTCCCTCGGAAGACTTATGAGACGGGTGAAGGCTTCCCGGAGTGGGTTTGAGTCACGAGTGAATGCCTCCTTGCAGTGTGCATTCCATTGGAAGGCCTTTGAACCCTAAAGAAAGTGAGCATTTGTCGTGACCTTAGACAGGCTATTTCGTATGACTATTCTTCTTATTAGGCGTTGAATGTCCTTAATGTTTAAAGGTGGCAACATATCGAGCACGACCTTTATCTTGTATGGGTTTGCTTCTATTCCTCGGTTGTTGACTATAAAACCCAAAGAACTTCGTAGGAGACTACGAAGAGCATTGGGAGTTTGGGTTTAACTTCATAATGTAGCTTTTCGGGCTGAGCATACCTCGGCTAAACAGTGGGTTATGTGGGCTTGACGCCTGCGTTTACTGCTGCATGTCATCTATATATACCTCCATAGATGCTCCAATTTGCTTTTGGAACATCTTGTTCATCAACCTTTAGTAGGTGGCTCCTGCGTTCTTCAGTTTGAAGGGCATCACTCGATAATAGTAGGTTCCTTGCCTAGTGACGAATGAGGTCTTCTCTTGGTTGCTGGGATCCATACTGATCTGATTGTAGCCAGAGAAGGCGTCCATGAACCTAAGGAGTTCATGACCGGCCGTGGCGTCCACTATGAGGTCAATTTGAGGTAGAGGGAAGCTATCTTTTGGGTAGGCCCTATTGATATCTGAAATCGTCTGAGCCGCCACTTAGTTTGCTTTTTGGCGGAACAACGTTGGCTAACGAAACCGGGATATTCTACCTCTTTGATTGCATTTTGCTTGGAGAGCTTGCAGGCCTCTTCGTGTCGCCTTCTATCTTTACAGGCGAAAATCCTTCTCTTTTTGGCAATAGGTTTAAAAGTAGACCGGGGCGTTTGGCTCTGTGGGTAATCTTGGTCGGTTCATCTCTTTTGTTTTTACAGTAGGCCACCTCCATGTTCTGCTTTAGAAAACGGATGAGAGAGCTTTTGATGTCTTCAGCTAGCTTAGATCCTATGTAGACGAGGTGTTCTGGCTGGTCGTCAAGTTGTACAGGCTCTAGTTCTTCTGTGGGCATAGGTCGGGTGCTTACCTTGTCTCGCATGTTAAGCTTGTCCATATAGATGGTGTCGACTGTTTTTTGCTTCATTGAAGCTGAGTAACACTCCTCTGGCTATGAGCTTTGGTTTCGTCGAACCATTCCTACTCCATTTGCAGTTGGAAATTTGATAACCATGTGATAGGCGAAGGGGATGACCCTTATGGTATTGAGAGAGGGCCTACCCTGTAACATGTTGTAGGCCGATGGAGCATCCACTATGAAAAATCTTACTATCGTTGTAGCCTGGCATGGAGGGTCTCCCAAAGTGAGCACTAGTTATATTGACCCCAAGGGCAGCACTCTTTCTCGGAAGAGGAACCAGGTGTAGGCGGGGAGTTGGCGGCTCACAGCTTCTCCCCTTCCGCGTGTTCTTTTCAATCGGGCCAGGAGGTTGAGCTTGTTGGAATTCTTTGGTAGGTCACGACTGGATGTCGGAGCTCCTCTGCCAAAATAAGAAACAACAAGAGTTAGGCGGAGATCGCCCGTTCCTCTCAGTGCCTCGATCCAGTTCTTTCCAGATGGAAGAAGATCATTGCTTAGGGAATAGATTTTTGTATTATTGCCTTTTTACTTAGTGGGTGAGCAGAATCATTTAATAGGGATCATGATGCTTTCCTAGTTGGATGATGATACAGTAATTACCTTTCCCTTGTTGGATGATGATCGATATCTCTCTCATTGGGTGAGGATTTTCTTTCCTTATACGTTAGCAGGTTGATAAGTGATAATTGATGAGGCGATTATTAGGGAAATATCCTACACTTCCTAATTGGTGAAAATTGGGTATTTTCATACTGTCACCAGTTCTTTAGGTGATCATATTACCTGACCTTTTGAAGGGGTGAATTGGGCCTCGATTTGGGCACGTGTTTGGGGATATCATCGAGGGCCCGAGCGACTTTAGTCTTTGGGCACGCTGCGCCAATCTCTCTTAAGCCTAACATTTGGGCTCGTGTTACGGGCTCAACGTGCTTATTATTTTAAACCCGATTAGTTGCCCCCCCGGCCTTTGACTAAAGCGAGCGTAGGCAAGGGCTGTGCAGACCTCTTGGATCGAGTGTGACTCCCACATTGGCTGCCGGGAGGTTTGATTAGGGCATGTATCGACATCTTGTGATAATGATGGCTTTTGATTTCGCACTCATTTAAGTTTTGTGGCTTCTAGCTTCCTTAAAAAATCATCCGATCGTTTGCATTTGTGTTCCATTTGCCCGAAGCTTTTCAGCCTGCACCGCGGTTACAAACACCGCAGGGTAGGCCTGAACTTGTTGGGTTGGGCGATCCGTTGACTTTGGATGTCGGGCTCCTCTGCAAAATAAGAAACAAAAGTTAGCGAGGATGCGTCGAGATTTGCCTCTCAGATACCTAAGTCGAGTTCAATCAGGTGGAAGAAGATCATTGCTTAGAATGAATTTTTGTGCGTGCGGCTCGTGATGGGGTGACCACAGGTATTTATAATGGGTGATCATGATAGCACCTAGTTTGGATGATGATACGAATGACCACATTTCCTTGTTGGATGTTCAATCCCGATATCTCTCCCATTGGGTGGGGATTTTCTTTCCTTATCGTTAGCAGATTAATAAAGGGATAAATGATGGAGCAATTATTAGGGAAATATCCACTGCTTATAATTTGTGAAAATTTGGTATTTTTTCTTTAATAAGTTCTTTGAAGTTTGCTTATATTACCAGCCTTTTGAAGGGGTGAATTGGGCCCTCGTTTTGAGCATGTGTTTAGGAGATATCATCAAGGGCCGAGCACTGGTACTGGGTCTGCTAATTAATCCCCTCTTAAGTCTGACATTTGGGCTCTTGTTGGGCTGCTTGCGCCTATTATTTTAAGCCAGATCGGGAGCGAGAACGTTGGATCACAGAGAAAACACAAAAAAAAAAAAAAAAACACAAATTGAAACTTGAAACAAACAGAAATAACTTGATCTCGGATCGAAGTTATACTCTGACACCAAATTGATGTAGCTCAGCTACAAAGAATAATAAAATTAAAAGAAAGCAAATAAAATAAGCAGAACGAAGTTCTCAAGTTTTCAATATCATATTAAGTCTGCCCCAAAAATAATAACATAAGGCCTTATTATAGGCACCAACGAAAACCCTAGAAATGATCAAAAAATTCGATTAAATAAATAACTAATAATAATAAAAATTATCATTAGACTTAAGCTTTTTATCTCGTCTAGGCCTAGATATGGGCCTACTCCATACCACATCACTTGGGATGATAATATCATGGGTTTATCAAAACTGATCTCAGTCCCTATTGGGATGAGTATGGGGAGATGCTAATCGGGGATGGGTCGGGAATGAGATTTTTAAAGAACATACGAATCTAAGTTTGCATTAATTTATCCCGCCATGCCCCCCGAATGTTAGTTCACATTTTTTGCCCCTTTATATATAAAAGTTTATTTTCAATATCAAAATTCCCATTCTCTCGACCATTTCTCTCTTTTTCTTTTTGTTCTTCCCCATTCTTTTAGTCGTTTTTTCTCTCTTAATCTTCTTCCAAGCATTTGATTTTGCCAAACGTCCTCATTTTCTTCTTCAGGTCCAATCGTATTGGTCTTAGATCACATAGCACATGTCTTGTTCAACCTCTCGATAAGGTTTCTACTTATATTTATATTTATATTTTTCTTTTGTTTCTTTGATTCAAGTATGATTCAAGACACATAAGCCCTAGAGACTGTTATCTTTTGGGGTTTCTTGGATTTTTGAGTTCAAGATGTTTGGGTGTTTGAAATCTTGAGTTGTTTTTTCTTTGATTTGGTTGTTTTATGAACTATTTTCATGCTAAGAAAGTGGAGCCCATATGAGAAATGGGAAGAGCTTTTTATTTATTTATTTAATCAATTTATTATGGTTTCAAGAAATAGAAATGGTCGACTTGCATCAATTAGGTAGTCTGATGGCTACAACATTGAACGCTAGCTCTTTCCCAAATCGTTGTAACAGTGGGGAAAATGGGTAACAACGGGGCAGGATGAGATTTTGAAGAAATATTTCCAAATGAGAATGGCTAAGAAAGTTGCACCCCGTCTCAAATTGTAAAGGTAGGAAAAATATCGGGACAGGAATGAGATAGGGATGTCTCGTCCCAAACCCGTTTCGTTGCCATTCTTACAAACAACTAGAAAATTGATAAGAATTTGTGTATTGTATTTATGACATTAATTTTTACACAATAATATATGATTACATGATCTATAAGAATGTTCGATTTTCTTAGTTGATTGTAATTTAAAATTCATTATATCAAGATATATTTCAACATTGAGGTTCGAAACCGTCATTTTTCCGAAATATCCAACGCCACTAATTTGAGCATTATGAGACATCACATTATAATTGTAACACCAAGGAATTTGTATAGGTATAAGATAGGGAAAATAATAATGACAGGAATTTGTATAGGTATAAGTTACGGAAAATAATAATGACAGGAATTTTTATAGGCATACGTTATAAAAATAATAATGATAATTGAATTAGACGTAATGGAAATAATGATAATTCAAATTGAGACGTTATGAAATAGCTAATGGTAATTCAATTAGTAATTAATTAATTACTTTAATGAAAAACGATTATGAAAATAATATGGTAATAATTATTTTAATTACTTTAATAAGAAAGGACGTTATGAAAATAATAATAGTAATTCAGTGGTAATTAATTAATTAATTTAATGAAAAAGAGAGGGGGTAAAAGGTAATTTTC
Source organism: Tetrastigma voinierianum (assembly GCA_016808115.1). Lineage (NCBI taxonomy): Eukaryota > Viridiplantae > Streptophyta > Magnoliopsida > Vitales > Vitaceae > Tetrastigma > Tetrastigma voinierianum. Next base: position 140,007 of record JAEQBH010004861.1, on the reverse strand, counting down.
CCCTCACCCAGATACCTAGTATAAATTGGAATAAAGAAAATCATTTTCTTCTTCTTTGAGTTTTATAACCATTTAGTAGGGTATTAGGAAGGACGTGTGGGCTTTCGGATGCGGGGTTTGAGCAAATTTTTGGGAAAATATTTCATTGAGATGAAATTCTTCGGATTAGCTCTTTCAAAGTTTTAGAATTACTCCTTTGAGGTATGAGATTCTAATCTGACTTTTCGAAAAATTACTTATTTTATATATAATAATACGTCTTCAAGGAGTAATAAATGCAGATTTTTAAAGAAAATTGTTTGTTTTTTACTTCATTTGAAGATGAAAATTGTTTTAATTGAATTATATACAATCTTGGTTTGTAAGAAAAGTTTACCTTTTATTTATTTCGATTATACATGGATCAAAAAAGTAGTTTTGTATAATTGTATTTTTAGATTTGTTTTGTTTACGAAAGAAAATGTGAAGATATGATGTTTTGCTAATTTGAAGCTTTTGAATGAAATATTTGAAACTTTAGTTAGTTATTTTGTCAAGCGGGAATAATAGTTAGCCTTCATTTGGTAAATTTGTCAACGGATATAATAACATTAAACACTATTGGCCCTTATCAACGGGATATAATAGTTGACTTTTACATTTCTTGGTGAATGTAATTGATTTGAACCAGCCTCTAGGGGTTTGGTTGGGGATTACTAATCTTAGTAGGTGATTTGGATTCGTCCCTTAAAAAAAGCGATTTGCGGCTGGCACCCATTTGAAAGTCCACATAGTGGGCGGATTTGATATTTGATGACCAAAGAAAAATATATTTGAAATGTATTTGATTTTAGATTTGATATGAAAGTGTTTGAATCGAAATTTGATATGAAATTGTTTGGATCACATTGATATGGCTGATTGAAGTGATATGAGTGTTTTGAAGTATATTTGTTAATGTTCATTTATTTTGAATCAAAGTTTTGATCGAAAACATCTTATTGTTATATGATTAGCTTTTTTGATCCATGAAAGCGTATTAATATTTCTTGTGTGCTTTTAGCTCCTCCCAAATTCATTGACATATTTTCGGGTACTTTTAGTGCGTTTTTGGTTAAAGTTTTTGTTATGTAAAGTCGGAATATGAAAATTTTCATTGTAATTACAATCTTTAGTTTTCATTTGAAAATGTTTCGTGCTGAATTTGGTTAGAAATACATTTCATTTCCAACCCCATTTTGTTGAATTTGGTTGGTTGGTCGAAAACAAGGAAAACGAGCACTACACATTTTCGATTCATATAAATGTGAAAATAGTGGTCAAAATTTTCTTTGTTTTCAAAATTGTTTTAACTATTATTCTGTGTTAAATGGCGTTTTTCGCTTGTTTCGAAAAGTTTGAATAGAGAAAACAGAAAATTTTCTATCTACTAAACAAGGCCTTAGTTTCGCGAGGTGATAGGTACAGAGTTGAGGTCGTCATCATTAGGATTTCACAAACTTTGTGTTGGATCATGTTGAACTAATAAGTTCATGTTTATGCAATCTTCAGTTTTGAAAGTTAATTAGGCCTCTTGGATGACTTCGTTTTATATTAGTAAAGTTGATTTGGGAGATCACAGATATTGTTATATTACGAACAACTTTATATGACATGCATAATTGAGATTTGAATCTTCCCCAAGTAATTTTTATCGAATAAAATTTTTGAATTTTGAGAATTTATGAATTTAGAAAGTTACGCATTTACTCGAATATGTGTTTAGTAATTGGACAAAAATCTGAGTTACAAGAAGGTTAATTATGGATTTCACCTTGGCCTTAGGTTGAAGAGAAGCAGGGTGTGAATTGACGGTAATGCCACACAAGGTGAGTTTCGGGCGTAATGATAATAATTAGAATCAATTAGGATAAATCAATAAAAACAATATAGCTTTTAACTTATATAATATATTAAAAATAAATATAAATATATAAATATTGAAGCCCAGAAACATATATATATATATATATATATATATATATATATATATATATATATATATATATATATATATATATAGGAAGAAAAAATGAATTGAAAGGAGAAAGGAAGAGAAAGAGAAAATTCTTGCAGGATGATCTTTAGTGGAGAGGTTCTATGAATGGAATTCATAAAACTTTAATGCTACCTTTGGTTACGGGAAATTGCTAAGAAAAATGCAAGGCAAAGAAAATAGAAAGGAAAAATAAAAATAAACAAAAATAAAAATTGAGTTATACCTCATATAATTTTTACTTACTATTTCAAATAAAATTTATTTATTTTAACTCTTGGGTATAAATATTAAATAATTTAAGAGAACAATTTTGTGTTTTGTTTTATATTTGATTTTGACAAAAAGTGCCCAAAAACAATTGAGAAATCATTTCCATTAACAATTTTTCTTTCCTTAGTATTATCTAGGCCAAATATAACTTAAAGGGTCTGTTTGAAAAGTGCTAAGAAAAAATGGATAGAAAATTTTTATTAAGGAAATAAAAAAATAGTTTATTAATAAATTAATTATATATGTTTATTCAACCACATTTTATTTGTTTTCTCTATTATATAGAACTAATAAATTTAAAAATATGCAAAAAAAATTTAAGGAATTTTGATTATATTTGATTTTATTTATATTTTATCACAGTGAAAGCTAGCATTGAAAATCATTTTCCCTAAACTGTTTAGAACCAGAAAAGCACTAGTAAAAGAAAAAAATACTCAAGTAAAATGATTTTCTCATTTTGGTCCTGTGAAAAATATTAAATAAAAGTGAATATAATAAAAATCCTTCGAAATTCTATATACTTTTAAATTTCTTCGTCCTTATATAATATAGAGAAATAAATAAAATGAGTTTAAATAAATAAATATAATTAATTTATTAAATTTAAACTTTTTTTTATTTTCCTCCAATATTTTCCTTCCACTTTTCCTTTTTATTTTTTCCCTCTGTTTTCTTTTCTTGATGCTTTTTGGAGTTTTAAACAGAGCCATAATATATATTTTTCTTTCCCTATGATCGTCATTCACCACCCTAAAGTACTCATTTGTACAAGTAGATCTTTATTTTTATTTTAATGTGGAGGTAGGAGGTTATATTAAACTAAAATTCATAATTATTTAACATATAAATTTTCTTTTCTTTTTCTTTTATAAAGAATGAAAATATACCTTTAAAGCATCACCTAAATAATTTGCCCATTCCAATCCTAAAATTTATTATTTTATCTTCTTAGTTGCCGTGAAACTCAAGGTGTAATAATAACAATGATAATAACGTGTATCTATCCTCGGACCTCTTTCCAGGTAAGTGGCTACAAGCCTACATATTATTTTATTTTGTTATTTCAACCCATTTTATTTATTTTAAATCCTTAATATAAAGAAAAATAATTTCATATATAAATTTAACTGATTGCATTTATATTTGATTTTCTTAATATTTTTTTTAATGCACACGCTAACATGCTGGAAAAATAATGGGGTTACATTGCCCAGAAACATAGGTAGATCAAAACTTTCTCAGGAAAACTTTCCAGAGAAAACCAAACTTATCCGAATGTCTTGAGAGGTATGTATAAACAGTAAAGTGTCTTTCAAAAAAAAAAAAAACAGTAAAGTGTGTAGCAGTTATAAACTGGTTGTTACAGATAAATTAATTATTTTTACTTACAGATGAGAAGAAGAAGAAGAAGCAGCAGTTAGCAGGATACTAAATGTTTCTACCTCTAGTTGGACGGCAAACATGGTTCCGTTTCTGGGCATGTTCTTCATTGTGTTGCTGTGTTCGACATGCATATCCGTACCAGCAATCTACCCTTTCGATGCATCTGCGGAGTGAAACTACAAACCAAAATGTTTTACTGTTAGATCAATGGATGCGATCTTTGCTTCCTCTTTCAGGAAAATAAACAGAATCAGAAACATCTTGTGGATGGCTGTAATTCCTTATAATACTGCTTTATATTGGAGATGCCTGTAGATTTTGGCATCGAAACTCGAAACCAGTACAGGAGGAATGAAACCAATTTGTCAAAGCACTCACTGCATTTAAAAATAGAGATTGCAAATGAAAATAATAAACCTTTTTCTTTTTTTTTTTTGATGGGAAAAAAACAGCATGTATTAATAAAAATAAATATGACAAAACAGCCCAAAAGCACACTGGGGGTATAATAAAGGGAGACAGCCCAGAGAAAAAGCCAAAAAGATCAGGAAAACCCACCAACCCAAAAAATCATCTATACCCCATCCATGTTAGAAAATCCAACAGACTCATGTCTCTGTCCCCACTAAACATGTTGGATCAAATGAAAATAATGAACCTAAAAATCAATCAACGAGTTTTAATTAGCAATACGGGCAAAGAAATGTGATAAATGAAAGTTGAAGGGATCTTGTCACCCTATACAATTCTTATTATCATTATTATAGTGTATGTGTATATGCCTGTGTTTTCATGCCTTGGCTTTTGAGTTTTGCTGTGTCCATAAAGCAAGCTTTCTCATATAGTAATCCTGAGCACAATGGGGAAAAGAGATGCAATAACTGTAAGGTGAAATAAAATACTCTCTCAATTACAAAAATAAGGGAGCATGCAGATTTAATCTTAACAGTACACCGACCTACTACCAGGCGGATCTACGTGTTGTTATGGGGTGTCAACTTGGTAAAAAAAAAAAACAACTACTCTAAAGTCCGCGCAGCCCTTTTAGAAAACAAAAAATTATAATGCTGACACCAAAAAAAAAAAAATTCTTGTATACTATTAGTCTATTATAATACTAACACCCCTAATATAAAATCCTAAATCCGCCCCTGCCTACCACGATATGTAGAAACTCAGATTTTGTTTTTGTACCCCAGAAATATTAGATAATATAACCAACACAATAAATGAACAACCAGTAACTGCAAGTATAAAATTAATTTATTTCAGAAAGAATGGAACTATCAAAACAAAACTCACTTGCAAACATGTACCAGCAGTTATCATCTCAGAATGGTTAAGTTGCATTCTTGTTCGATCTGCAGACAACATAATCAACTCCAGATAAAAACTAAATTATATCTTCAGCAGAAAACAAAATCGAAGTAAATTGATCAGTCAATTATACTAATATTCCAGTTTATTTATATTCCATTATTCAGCAAATAAGCGTAACAACAAACCATCAGAGAGATGTGGAAAGGTAGATCAGAGAAAAGATTGTGTATGACACTCTTGGAGAGAGACCCTAATAGCTGATGTGATGGAACATGGAATAGGATGTTGCTCATATTTTTCTTGTTGATGGAGCAACAACAGAGAGAGTGTTTATCAAGTGATGAGGATGCATTTCTAAGATATACATCAGAAAAAAAAATCATGGCTAACTACAATTGAAATTAAATTAGATTTAATAGTTTGAGTGAAGATTAGTAGATAAGAGTCAAACTAGGATTAGATTAGTTGGAATTAAATTTGGATTAGAATCATAATGGGTTATTAGGATTTTAGTACATTTTGGATTTCTTCGAGAAGCCTATAAATAAGGCAATACTTTTTCGTTTTCTTTGCAATATTTACAATCCTGTTGGTGACTCCATTGACTTTCTTTTAGATGAGACTCTCGAGAGCCTTGGTGAGATTCTAAGGTTTCTATCCATTCTATCATAAGCTGAATTTCTAAGATATATACATCAAAGAAAGAAAAAGATTTATTGTAATTAGAGTTAAATTAGGTTTAGTAGTTTGAATCAATTAAGAACAATAATTAGAATCAAATTAGGATTAGATTAGTTAGAATCAAATTAAAGTATGGTGTAATAGGTTGTATAAATTTCGAGTCATCTTTCATTTTCTTAGAGAAGCATAATAAATAAAGTAGTGAAATTAAATCGGGGAGAGAATTAGAATTGAAATACTATTTTGTTTTCTTTGCAATATTGACAATCCTCAATTGTAATATTCCATTGACTTTCTTCTAGGTGAGACTCGAACAAGGCCTTCTTACCCTATTCTTCCCAATTTTGTTATTTATTCTTCTTTATCATAAACTTTATTCTTTTTGCTTCTCCTTAAATCCTAAGAAAATAAAACCTTAGTACGGTATAATGTTGTATCGATAAAAGTTGCTTCATATTGTGCTTGAAGACCATAGCTTTTTGATGCAAGGTCCAATATGATGGATACGAAAACACTTATACACTTATATAAGAAGATCTTTTGTCCAATGAAGGAATTCCGCTGTTTAAACCAGAAGAAAAATTGCCACCTCAAAACTAAAAGAGCCATCAAATACTCCTATTAAGATAAGAATCAAGTTGAAGTTACTAGTAAAAAGGAAGACATCGTCAACGATGAATTCAGAATGCAACAAGTAATGGAGCCAATCCTAGATTGACTAGTAGAAGAGCTCAAAGAAGTTGTAGAAGTTTCAGAAGAATCAAATGCTTGACTTTCCAAAGAAAAATATTATTATGGTCAGTGGCAAACATGAAGAATCAACTGAAATTTCTTTTGAATATAGGGGAATTCAAGAATCTTATTATTCCACAAGATAATTTACAAGAAGAGCATTAGAAGCAACTCTCTCTACAAACTTGTTGATGTCACATAATTATTTTGATAATTATCAACTTGTTTTACAACATAGGAAAGTGTTTCAAAGTTTGTTAATTATCTTACATAGAATTGAACAAGATTAAGAGATAATGGTGGAAGGCATTGGCAAGATTTCAACTAATCGTGGAAAATCACTAAAACTCAAGGACAAGTTTTTTTCCAAGTCGAGCAGAATTGATGAGGATGAATTTCCAAGGTATATATCAAGAAAAAAGAATTTGTATTAGTTTCAATTAGAGTTAAATTAGGATTCATAGTTTAGAAATTAAATTAAGATTAATAGTTGCAATCAAAATTGATTAGTAGTTGGAATCAAACTGAAATTAGAGTCATCTTAGGTTATTAAAATACTAATACACTTTGGATTTCATAGAGAAGCCTATAAATAAGGCTAATTGATTTTGCTAAAAAAATTGATTGATTAATAATATTTTGTTTTCTTTGAAAATATTGCAATCCTCATTGGTGAAATTCCATTTATTTACATTTGTTTGATTAGAAAGCCTTAGTGAGACCCTAAGTTTTCTATCTCTTCTCTTCATATCTTTTTCTCTATATTTTTCAATGTTATCCCTTATTCCTTTCCTTAAACCCTAAACAATAAAACCGAAGTCCACCGACTTTGAGTGTAGGCAACCATCCCATGTCTTCCTACATCAAATATGACGCAAACCTCATCCACCAGTTTGAATCCAAGAACAATTACGATCAATGAGCTATCAATTTGATCACATACACTAGATAACGAGTCTCAATGAACAAATTACAAGTACATAATGATTATTTTGTATTAAGGAATTATGCAAAAGGCCAAAAATATGCCTCCTAGGTTGATATTTGCAGATAAATGAGAATAATAGAGGTTGAGTAGAAGATTTAGAGCATAAATATCCATTGGTAGGCCAGAGAGAAAACTAACACGATAAGAAGAATGCTGGTCAGACATACTCATAGATAATTGCAAAATGATTTGTTTTTAGCATCACATAAATGGGAATTTTAGACTTATTAAAAAATAAATAATTAATAAATAAATTGGAATTTGAGAAAACGGGCTAAATCTGTGCTTCAAGATCAAAGTGCAGAATTAAACAACTCAGAAAATTACCAATTTCCCTGTTGTTCAATCTAATCAGAAATTCTGAGATAACATCCTGCAATGTTGTCCCCATTTGTCTGATACACCTCTCTGTGATCTAGAAATAGCTAAGATGTAAGTAAAAGTAAACACTTTATTGGTAACAAGCCTACCATAGAAGAATATTTTAGAAAAGAGACATCAATACATTTTGTTCATGCCGATTGTTTTCATGTGCCAAAGGTGGAATTCTGGAGATAGTACGGTCTGATATCTGCAAAGCATATAGAAAAAACATAGTTTAGAAAACAACAGGCAGATGCAAAAGTATTTACATGAGAACATTATATAATTATTATTACTTTTCCAATGATAGCAATATAAATATTGCTAGAAACAGTATGTCAGTAGCTACTGAGACAAAGATTAGCTAATGCTCATGGAGCAGAGTCCCATTCATCTATGCTATTAGTCTACCATATGACAAAGCTTAGCCCATATTATCGGGATATAGCAGGCAAAGTTGGGTGTCTTTCCTTGTGCAAAGACCAACAGAATCAACTAAGGCAACTTCAGCCAATTTCAAATTTTCAATCCCCACATTTTTTCTGAATTCCATATGAAACTCTAATGCCTGCCTCAGCTTAACATTCTTGTGCATAACCCACAAGCATAGATGCCCACTCTACTGCATCCTCATTAAGTAACCATATCAAACAACACATAATGGTTTCAATAGTGAGATTGACTTACTAGTGAGTTCAGACCTTGAAATGGAGGCTGCAATGAGAGATTGTCAAAGGGCTTAAACACAGTCAATCATGATGTTGAGGGTTATCTGCAGGTGATGGGGGGTTGCCCGAGCTTTTATGGTCTTACAAAGATAAAAGTATATTTGCAGTAGCTTAGATTAATATAAATGCATTCACATATATATTATTTATCAGAATATATGTATGTGTTTCAGAGGATGTTTTTATTGGTTACTATAATCTTTATGTAGGTATACTTTGATATATATGCATATATATATACGTACATACATATATATAACTATAAATAGATAAATGTGTGTGTGTAATGTATATGTTAAGTAAACATTACAGGTATTTATTTGGATACTTAATATCATATGTTTACGAGTTCACAGATTCATGTATTCATTTGTGAGTAATCGTACAAGTATGATAAGAGGACAAAGCCTCATCAAAAGGAGATGTTAAAAACTTTTTCCCATATATATAGAGGGAGGGGCAAGGTTCATGTAATCCTACAAAAGCAAGCAGCAGTACATACTGGTTTGAAAGTGGCATTAGAGCACACTGGGTTATAGTCACTTCCACCAAAACTTTGTGAATGCCAATAAGCACCACAAAATGCCCGACCACATCCTAAACCTGCAAACAGGGAACAAAAAATCGGTTTTTTCGGCCGATATATCGCCGAAAAATCGGTTTTCAGCCGGCACCGAGAAGAAAAATCAGAGGAAAAATCGATCAGAGGAAAAATCGGGGAAAAATCAGTAAAATCATGAGATTTTTCTTGAAATCGAAAAAACCGATTTTCCACCAAAAATCATGACGTAGACCGTGCGCTTGTGCGAGGAATTTTTGAAAAATATCGGTAAAATGTCGGTGAAATATCGGTAAAATATCGGTAAATATAGGTAATCATATTTTGACTCAAAATTTATTTATAAACACCCAAAAAATCATACAATCTCTTTACAAACTCATCCATACACATCCAAGCTCCATTTAACTCTCAAATTATTTTTCTTTGTGATTTATCTCAATATTTTGAATATCTTGATATGAATGTATAACCGTGAAGATGGGATAAGCCCCGTCAAATAATATAATGAAATGCATCGGATCTTCATTTTGGTTTAAATTACTATTGTAATGTAATTTCTCGATAAATTATAATGAATATTATTTTAAATAAGTGTATCTTTCTTTATTTATATCTTTTTATAAGGATTCAGCCAAGTATTTACATGAATTTGAAATGTTTATTAATTTTTTGCTTTACCAATATTTTGTCAAAATATCCGCTGCGATATTTACGATATTTCCGATATGTCACGGCAAATCCAAGTACCGATATAATAAAGTAATTCACAGATATTTTGTTCCTTTTTATAAAGAAGAATCGTGAGCAATTAATTCTACTTCAAAAGAATATGGAAATATTTTGAGTTTAGAACGAAGGATACCTTTAAATAATACATTGATTTCAAATATAAACTTGTTAATTCCACTTCTAAAATGATTAAATTTAAACCAAAGTTTAATGTCCAAAACCTTGATTCAAAAACCCCAAACCATTGGTCAATTTTTACATAATAATAGGTGGTGCCCAGGATACAAGTAGATTCCTTGTCTAATTTCAAGATAGAAATTGTGATATGGAAGCAAATTCACATATAGACATCAAGACAACAGAAACAAGAAAATAACAATAGTGTTGGCAAGTATTTACAGTGTTGTGGTACACCAATATCATTTCTGGAAGGCATCATTCCTCCACATGCATGACATTGTAGATGGATAGTGTTAGGGTTGCACAGGAACCCAGCATATTCGGCACCTGATGGTTGTAGATGTAGTTAAAATATATTATGAACGAAAAAAAAAAAAAAAATCCAGCAGCAAAAACATCTCAGGACCAAATATTCACAATTCCTATGAAGACATTGAATGAACATCACACTTCGGCTATGTCATTACTTAAAAAAAATTTGATATACATGATAGCAACTGCTGCCAACTTCTTGCAGTAATATTAGTTATGAATAATGCAACAGAAGAATCAGTTCGGACTGATGGTAAATTAGCTGTGTGCATGCAATTTTGCAGTTGATCAAATCAATTAAGCACACATTTTCCAAACATATGATTCTGTAGATGGTTAAATTACCACACTGAGGGCATGGAAACTCCAATTCTTCACTTTCCTCATCTGGTGGTGAATGTGCCCGCTTCCGACCAAGCTTTTTTCCATTCTTAAGGACCTAACATGAATTACAAGTAAAATTATCAAAAGGTTGTGAACGGTCTCAAAAATCAAATGGTGCAAGTAAAATCTGTGAAGTATCCAATCAATCGTGTGACAGCATATGATAATCATACACACTTTTTTGTTCATTACCAATTTGATTCACAAAAGAAATAATTCCTAACATTTTTTTAAAGAAAACCTAACACATAAATCAAGATTTTAGAACACAATGAATGGTGAACTATCCTTCAAGGTGCACCCAAAAAGAAAATAAACTATTGAGAGAGCCAAACAACTGAATGGTTTGTCGCAGGTAGTCAATATACTAACATGAAAAGGGCATATTGGAGGTGTAATTATAAAAAAATAATTCAAAATACAGAAGATGTCGCACTTCCTCTAATTTTTATGATTGTGCCACGTATGATGCAACCCACAATATATCTGATGTTTTTTATTTCAGCTTCTGGTATAATCATCAGGAACTTTCTTATGGAAGTGGATTTTGCAATAATTATTTCTTAGGTTTCTTTTGAGGGGTAGGTGAGAGAGAGAGAGAGAGAGAGAGGCTCAAGTTGCTCAAGAGTCTTTGACATTAAGAGAAAGGGTAGAAGCAGCTCAAGAAGTCAAAGTTGTTTTTCATGTTCAGTTAAACTGGACTGGGGCTCACCAGGTGAAGCCATTAGTCACTGAAAGTGCTCACCAAGACTTTTCCCTTTCTATATGTTTTGAGGGTTCTGCTCATTAAAGTCACTTGCAGTTTTAGGAGTGTTTTACCAGGGTCATAAGATATTCAATTAGGTTACTGCACAACTGTTGCAGTTCCATCGCACTTCTTTCACCTGTATAGATGGCATGCATGTTGTGAGTGGATTTCTTTGAAATCTGAGGTCTGGATGGACTTCCTAGGCTATAAATCTTTTCTTTCTTCTTACACTTTCCAAACCACTCTTTTGCAATTCTTTATTAATACCCATAAACCCAAAACCACTTCCAAGCCTTCCAAATTTCAAAACCCAATTTTTTTTAATATGGATTCCAGCATCTTCTTCAAAGACATCAAGATCAAGACCAAACCCCACTCCCCTTCTCTCTTTTGTTACCATTTGATAGGTAAAACATCAATACCAAGGCCCTAACCATAGTTTTAGACAATTTCCAAGTTACAGAACTTTCGAAAAATAAAAAATGCAATCTTAATAGAAACCAGATCAAATCTACAATAGCAAACAGGGTTTTATTTCATACATGTTTCCTATGTCACTAAAAAAAAAGCTTTTATTAGGGGAAAGACAGAAGGAGACGAACGTGAAGCTATATTCTAGGAATTGATTTCTTGCTTCCCTATGTCTTCATACAAATAAGAAAACATAAACCATAATGCCAACCAAATTTCTAACTACAAGCTAACAATAATACTCTTGCCAATAAAAGAGATGAATAGTACACTACTTACAAGGTTTGATTGGATTGATGCATGGGATTCTAAAACCGCAACTTCTTCATCAGAACGTCTCAAGGAGGGATCGACTTGCAGTATATTCTACACAAAGCAAGTAGCAAGTTAGTTTTAAAAAAACGAGAAGAGACATAGTAAATCACAACCAAACAAAGGAGGGAGATGGGAGAAAAAAACATGCTCAAAACCATTGAAATACTAATGAACAAAAACAATAAATTAACGACAAGTTTAAATTGAAGATTTAATACATAGAAATAAATTATAAAGAGAGAATTCCAAGATTGATTTAAATAATGCTAGAGGCATGATATTCATATTAAACTCAAATCCTATAAGTTTCAGCTTTTAGAAGAGTTGGTCATTTAACATGGTATTAGAGCTTGGTTTGGTTGGGAAGTCTGAGTTCGAATCCTCTTTGTAATTTGATACTCCATTTGTTTATTTGAAATTAAAGTGGAAGGCTATTTGGTTTATTTGACTCTCCATGTGTGAGAATGAGACCGCAGCGTGGGGAGGGCAAAGCATTGATATTAAGTATGCGTAGATCTATGGTTTGAGAACTTTAGGTGAGTTGGTTGTTTAACAAATAATATATGAATCTACTTCAATAATCAAGCATATCATCACTAGGATGTCAAATATTGAGTTTGAGCCATTGATTTAAGGTATAGTGGATTCGGAGTTCAGATCTTATCTAATCATATTTTATTTTTTATTAAGCATCATTCATGAAAAATGTTGTAAGATAAAGAGTTCAATGATTTAACATTTTAATACAGCCAACATCAGTGATCAGAAATAAACAGAAGGCACAAAAAGAACAAACAGTTCTACATGCATATAATAATTTAAAACTAAAACCTTGAAAGTAAGCATAATGACCATAGTTGTGATTTTCTACACTAGTCTAACCGATAAAATACTTGGCAGAGACAACTACTAACATTGTAGAGCTTTTGAATTTAGATTTATGTTTAAGGTGTATATTTCAAGTAAATAACAGGTGTCAACCCAACAGTTACAGATGAAAGGAACTCCTACCCACACATTGAATAAATGCCTTTCATAGAGCCAGAAAATGGTGTTCACAAAGGAGAAATGTTAGATGTTACCTCCTCAATATTATGCAGAAAGTGGTTCCTTCCAACAAATTGTACAACTGCCCTACACTGAGGACAGAGAACATTTGAATGTTTTTCCTGAGACCTTCTTAACCACTCAGAGAAGCACCCATTGCTGGACATAAATCAAGGGAACTAAATTAAAAGCCAAAATAATATTCCGTCCACAAAATAATAATCATAATAATAATAATAATTTGAAAAAAAAAAAAATGCATTGTTAAAAAAGTTTAAGTTACAAACCAGAAGTTGTGGAAGCAAGGAGCAACAGTTACAACATCATGCCATATGCTCAAGCAAATGCTGCACTTTGCATGTTCAATGTCTAAAGAAATCTAACACAACCAAACAAAGAAATAGTTTGGTCATGAAAAGATTATATATAAAAGCAAAAAATAAAGTTTGTAACAATTCACTTTTAGTTGTTCCTTAATGGATGAAAAGATTATTCATAAAGGCATAAAATATAGTTTGTAATGATTCACCTTTAGTTGTTCCTTAATGGATTTCTGTGGAAACATTACTTCAAATCTGTAGCTCAAATACCCTAGAGATATCAAGTAAAATAGATAAATATTATAAAATTAGCATCAAAACCTTGAAATCAAGTCATTTGAACCAAAGATCATAGAATTAAATTTCATTGGTTGCCACTGAATTCAAAGAATTTGCAGTCCCTCTTGAAAACATATTTTTGCAATCCTATTTGTTTGGTGTGCTAAATTAATCAACTAAAATTATCCCATGTCTATAAGTGGAGTAGCTTATTGTTGAAGCTCCAACAAAATAACAGTTGGTAATGTGTGATTCTAAGAATGATCGTTGAATAGAAAATGATAAAAGACTATCTCTAAGTTTACAAACAAAATTTTCTTTTGAAAAACAGAGCGCCATAAGGAAGTTAGTCCAGGGAATATCAATAGCCACTTGTCAATAAGGGTCCAAATCCACAGACTCGCCATACTGCAGCCTAAGTGGTTCAACTTCCTTTCTTATAACAGCCCAACACTTTCCATGAAGTTAAAAAGTCCGACTAGCCTTCTCAGACAACGATCAGAAGAAAACCCTGTTCAACTTCTTAATCCAGCAACATTCAACAAGATCCCAAACTAGAAAAAACAAGAGAACTTGATTAGAGTTGTTCTACCCCGTAAGGACACTTGGCGCTTCTCCAATCCTCAAGTCTTTTAGAACCCTCTCTATAACAGGATCACAAACTACAAAGCTGGGGCGACCTTGGAGATAGTCTACATGGTGTTTGATCATTCTGACTCTACGAAGAATATTGGATGCCTACTAGGGGCTCTTCTAAATACTAAACTTAGGCTCGAAATCCACCTAGCAGCTCTAAGGATAATGCTAAGACAACAAAGTTCATTCATTACTGTTAAGCTACCAACTCTCCTAAAAGTTCAAGCTTGTAGGATTTGGGTTTAATATGAATATCGCGCTTCTTTAACACCCTCTCTCACATGCGTCCCATACCTGCATGTGGAGAGTCAAAAAATCCATACATAGTGCTTCATGGACTTTGAAATAAACAAATGGGAAACAAATTGCAAAGAAGTGGCTCGAACCTCGGGCATCCAGCCAAACCAGGCTCTAATTCCATGTTAAAAGACCAACTTTCTTAAAAGCTCAAGTTTATAAGATTTGTGATTAAAATGAATATCACACTTCTTTAACATTTACAAAAGGAAAAAGAATAGGTATTTAAACTAAAAAAAAAGCGGAGTGACAGGCAATAGTTCTTGTAACTACCTCCAGAATGTTCTATAAGCCTAATCAGCCCCTGCAAATGCCCCTACTAAGATTGTCGAAAACCATGGTGAAAAAAAAGTGAGATAAAGAATCACCAAGCGTTAATACACCTAGAAGTATTATACTGACTATTACCTCAGCATTAATGAATACTGAGAACTCAAAACATGATTATGTTGATCTACTAGCACCATCTAAATCCACAGCCATTACAACTCATAACATGATCAAGGAAATCCAATCAATGTCGATAGTGATCCAAATTCGAGAGAGACAAATCCTTCCCTTTTTTTCTTAAGAAAATAGACAACATCAGATGTGGCAATATTTACTTTCAGGCAAGACAATCTTAGAAAAATTAAGTACAGGGATTCACAACCAGTTGCATAAATAATTATTGACATGTAACCAAGAACCCCTAAAGAAAACACGCCTTCATTATCTTGACAGTGAACATCCTTAAAACTTTTAATGTAACTGTTTGTAGTATGATATTAGTATGCAGTATGATGAATCAAACCAAAATATATGGGTATAGGTCCCCACAATTCAGGTTCCAAAAGTTTTGACCTAAAGCCTATTCTATGTAGTAAGTAAAATAAGTTAACAGAGTAGATGCATGCTAACCTTCTTTTTTTGGACCTGGAATAATTTCACTTCCACATTTGATAACAATAGAATCTTCACTTGGGATAGCAGCACCATCAACAAGTATTGTGTTTGAACTATCACCGAATGAATAACAAAAATAAAAAGCAAATCTTCAATTGAACATGAAAAGAATGCAATTTTGAAGTAAGTAATATCATTCACAAGATTTACATCTTCACTTCAGTGCCAAAAATGGAGCACATATTTATATTGTTAAATAAGTAAAAGAATTCCAAAGCTTCAAGTTTGTTAACTGAAATTAAGAGCACAGACAAAGTTGTGCAAAGGGGAAGGAGCAGACTGTGAAGGGCTGTTCCTTATGATTGTCTTGGAACTGTGGATAGAACACAAAAAGAAACCCACAACCAGCACAAACGCATTCAAATCCTGTCAAACAGAAGCAGGATGGAGAGGCTTTCCACACTAACTCCACTAGAAGTGCATATTTACGTGTGTATTATTAACTCCACTATAATTACTCATATCAGCTAGTACACATTGTTGCTTCTACCTAACAGCTTAAGAATTTAGGTCAATAAGATATTAGTCCTGTTTTAGAGAACAAAACTTTGAACATCACCACTTGTTTTATTTGCTCTAATCAAAGTTACCTATGAGACAATAATGCCATGGCGCATATCAACGACATACATTTCTTGCCTATACATATGAGCTTAGAGTTAGAGTCAAAAACAGTACATTTTTTTTAATACAAGTCAAAACAGTATATATTAATATGAATAAATATGCACAGGAAAAGATATTGCACAAAGCACTAAATCTGTAAAGGCATTCAATCCAAATCAGGTACTAAAACCCCAACTGAACAAACCAAACCGAACCAAGTAGAGATGGGGTGGCAGGTAGGTACCAGATAAACCCAGCACATTCCCTAACATTAACCAATGTTTTAGATATCTTAGCTGGCATCAGGACAAGAATTCCAGTTTTACTGAGCTTCGACACCACCAAAGAATCACAGCTTCTTTGATTACCAGTATGTCAATAGAAAGTTAGAATTTTCAAAAACAGAAAGCAAAAAGAACTAGAAGTTTTCTGTAACATAACTACATAAGATGAGCATCTGATTTGGTAGCATGACATAAAAATTGAACAACTTCTGGTCTTCATTCAAAAACATGAGCTTGCCTCTTATTTTGAATGCCACAGCCAGAACAGTCAAATTCTGGTTTACTTTACCATTCTTGCTTGTCAGAAGAAGGACATTATATCTGAGCATATAACCATCTCATCAACATTAGCTCAACCTCTGAGTATGTCAGTCTGATGGCACTGTGTGTGAAGCAACAACTATCAAGGTAAAATCCTGCCTATAAATTGGTAACTGTTATCTTAAGCCCAGAAAATGTTATGGTCTCTAAATTTGCATCACATAGTGAGGATTGAACAACTCTAATTCACGACATAATTTTCACTCTTCAGAAAGTCAAGACTAAAAACATCAGCCTCTTTCTCGCTTGCCACATTTTCTAGGCAATCAAACAGCAGAGTTATAAATGACGAGAAAAAAAAAAACAAATTTGAAGAAGGAATCTTCTATTAAGGGCGGTCTTAACTCTTAAGTTTCTCCCCTTCAACACTACTGGAAATATCAAAATTGAGAATTTTCAGTTTCGTTCTTCTAGGCCACCAAATAGAAATTTTATACAAGATAAGAAAACAAAATTTTAAAAGCAAAAGAGGAGGAGGAAGAAGAAGAAGAAAGAGATACAAGAATAAAGAAAATTAAAGAATGAATGTTCTATAAATAAAGAAAACTAAAGAACGAATATTCTATGAATTATAGCTTTAAGTCTCTTGAATTTGGAAAAATTGTAAATATCAACACCCAAAATTTCAGTTTTTTGTCCTTTTGAGAGTTTTTTCCAATTTTCATGAATTGGAAAAAATTCAATTTTCATTCTCCTTGTTTTTGGGCATTGTCTCCACAACCAAAGAAAAGCATTTTCACTTAGAAGAAGAAAGGGGTCATGCTTCACCAAAAGAAAAATGAAACTAAGTGAAAGTTAAATGAATTTAGTGGGTTTCTAGTTTTCCGTTGAATGGAAAAAATTTCTACGAAACCAAACAGTATAGTTGATGAAGAAAAGAAAAACATTGACTTTCAGTTAAGTGTGGTTCTTAAATTTCCTGAATTTAAAAATGATGGGAAAAATTAATTCAAAATAGCACTCCCTTAATAAATTTTCTATGTGTCAAGCGAATTCTCTACCAGGAAACAGAAGAAGAGAAAAAGGGAAAGGAGACTGGATTTGGATACTGGGAAAATGAAGGAACGAAGAGAAAGTGCAGTTTCCTGAATTCAAAAAGATAGGCAGTATCAAAATTCAAAATTCCAGCTCCTTCACGTTTTGGGGCATAATCTAGGCTACCAAACAAAGCATATCAAGGGTTTGGGAGAAGGAATAATATTAAGATGTTCTCATTCCATGTAAGGTTTCCTTGATCCTCGACATTGTTGTTGACCAGACGAAAATGAATGAAAGATTTAAAAAAAAAAATAGATTTCTCTAAGTGGGAATCAGTTTCTTAAAAATTCAAAACGACGGAAAAATAGGGATTAAATTTTGCAAACCCAGGGTTTAAGTCTAACAAGGGCAAGATGAGATTCAAAGGAGTATAGATTTTTCTACCACCTTCCACATTTCTTTTCTAGGTAACCAAGCAAAGGGATTTTATGGAAGCAAATGAGTAAAATGCAAAGCAGACCAAGTTTGCTTAGATGATTTCTTGAGAAGGGTTTGCAGCAGAAAGATTCTCCAACTTCCATCTTCAGTCTTTGGATTCTTTGAGTTTCAAGTACTTCAGTCATATTCACTCTAGAAATTCTAGAATTTAAAAAACTATGGTATATATATTTACATATAATCTCTAAACTCAGCTTCCTTTGCAGGAGTTCATTATGTTGATTTTTTATTTTATTTTATTTTCTGATCTCAAATCTTCCTTTGCAAGAAGTCCATAAAGTTGATTTTATTTTATTTCATTTTATGATTGTTTTCTAACAAGAACTTAGAAACACTATTTTCTCCAAACTTAAACTTTAAAATTCATATTTTAATGATTCTTTCAATAGATAATAACTAGAAACACATTTAGCCTCATTTTTAACCACCTTGCTTGGAAATGTAAAATAAAATAAAGAGAATTAAAGAAAAATCAGTAACCTTGAAAATGTCATCATTTCCCACAAAAATGTCATAAGTTATAAAACATAAATCCGTTATAAATTGGAAGCATTCAAACGGGTGATGAATAACCATTTACATTCACAGTTACATATTCATTTTATGTAAATGAATCTTCGATAACACTGTTGGAACTTCATAACCATCATTCATTGATATTTAACCATCTTTATAAAACATAAAAAAGACTAATCGCTATAAAGATATCACCAGGAAAAATAATATTTTATTTTGTAAAATCGAAAGATTTAGAGGGTAAGAAGGAACGAAAGAGAGAATTGAAGTCGATTCTTTTATTAATGCTGATTAGGCACATTACTTGACTTATAGTGAGAGAAGGCAACGCTCATAAATAATCATTCTGTATTTAGAGGCTGGCTTATATAAATGAATGGTTGTAATCAGGTGTGTCATTATAGTCGATTAAATAGATATTTATACGATATTTATAACGCTCCCTTGAATGACCATCACAAGATTATTAAGTAACATCACTAAGACCTTGCGTTAAACCGATAGGATAAAACTGGGCCAGAGGAAGAGTACGATATCTAATATCTTTAACAATGCTTTCCTGCTGATAGTGGCGACAATCTTGCGTTACGGAAGTCTTTGGAGTTAGGCGCCACCAATCGGCCTTAAGTTTAACTGAGCGTTGCGGAGTGGCGGTCTTTGTAATAATCTGTAGGTGTCGTTGGACGCATACATTGTACATTGATCTACGCGCTCTACTTTGAGTTCGTAGGTATAAAAATTTTGGTGAAATATCTTGGATTCGATCACCTTTAATATATCACTCCTTTGACTTGCGCGTACATTTGCAACATTATCACGCGCCTAATCTTGTTGGTTCATTCTTAATGAAGATAAATCCACATGATTACGATGTGTTGTATCGGATCGGCGAACACATTCTGACTAGCTTCATGCGTGCGGTATTTTTTTTTTTTTTTTTTTTTGAATGATTGGAGGGTGGCATAGTTTGTTTTCTTGATCTCCGGGATATAAGCGATTATTTCCATAAGTAAATATCACAGCTGCGTGATCGAGCTTTTGTGAGGTCAGAAAGATGCTTTGCATCTGTAACCAAACAATTGTGGTTCTAATGTGCTTAGAATAAAATAATCCCATGTCCACAGCGTTCCCGCGGAGATATGCTTAATATGTTTAATTCCATTCAATGCCTTTTAGTTGGAGGTAGGCCCATCTTGCTAGTAAATGGCAGAA
The DNA here is from genome assembly GCA_016808115.1 of Tetrastigma voinierianum. Taxonomy (NCBI): domain Eukaryota; kingdom Viridiplantae; phylum Streptophyta; class Magnoliopsida; order Vitales; family Vitaceae; genus Tetrastigma; species Tetrastigma voinierianum. The sequence goes on along the minus strand of JAEQBH010004861.1, from coordinate 119,882 downwards.
AAGCAATGTACGATCGGTATAATTTCGCGAGAGATACATTAATCACTGATGCTTATTTAAGATATGATGCTAGCGTAAGTAATTATAGTTTTCTTCTTTTAGAAGCGGAGCGGATCTTTAGTCACTTCAATTGACCTAACAACCATGGGGGAACTAGGGGATGTGATTTATCCATATAAAAGGCGGCTTCAGGTTTTACGTATATGTTGTTGATTGATGGATTATTTTACCATTTGAACAATACTGCGTCTATGATAGAAGTGATATTTGTTTTTCAGATCTTTCATTTCAAATTCCTTCTTTAAGTAGTCAACTATTTTTGATGAGCTCTTGAGATTTGTTAAATTAAATCATCCCACATATCTGCTTAATAATTACAAATTCGGTTACTACTTTCTTGATAAACGCATGGACAAATTGAATTATTCCATGTCCTTCTTTGAGTAAATAATGGCTTAGCGATTATACCACATTCGACCCAATTGTTTCAATCCATATAAAGATCATTTGTAACTTGATTGAATCTATGCTTTGGCAGTTTGAATTCATTACTTGACCGATTTGAATCCTTGAGAGTTTTCTTATATCACGTTAATTATCGAGATCGTATAAATGAATTTGTGACACATCCATGTGTGCGTCTCAGTCATGAATCTAATATATTAAATAAGCGAAATGTAGTTTGCATCATTACGGGAGAATATGTCTCTCATATCGGTCAAGTGCTGTGAAACCCAGGCCCTGAGGCGTGCTTTATATCACACTATTTTATTTTGCTCAGCTTTTCGAACAAAGACAAATATATCCAATAGGTGTTATGTCTTTGGAATTGTTTGAACTATTGGTCCAAATACTACTCTCGTTTAACCGAGACTTTAACTTTCTGTTTGATTATTGCTTTCCATTTTAACGATCATTTGTGTCGACATTCATACATATTTTGTGAGTGCTTGATTTTGTCAATTATTTATGATGTCATGAGCCATTGAAGAAAAAAGCATCATCACATAAGGGTAATGTTCGGTTCCGGATTTTACCCTTATGTATATAATTGATAGAGATTTCTTCATTGTTATGTCTGGAACAATCATGAGATAAGCGTCGATTGATGCCTCTGCGGGGCTATTAGTTCATTATTTTATATTTGTGTCAATCCTTTTTCATTTGTGCTCTTCGAGGAGCGTCCTCTTTAAGTATTAAATTTAACATTTTTCTTTTTCTAGGAATTGTGTCTTTTTGGGCGAAGTGTACGTTTTAATTGTGGCTTAGGCTCGTAGCCATGCTATAATTCAATTTTCCATTTGGAATTTCAATTCGTCTTTGGGATGTTTGCGGTACGGTATATGTGATTTTGTAGCTTTTGTTGAATCGATACGTGCATCGAGGTGTCGATTTGCAAGATCTTGTAAATGAATTATCTTTTTACTGAACCTCTAGTTCAGATTGCTTTGTGGGAGGGTCAAAATGAGATAAAGTGCGTTCATTCCATGTAATTTTCGCCGTTCTTAAGATTAGCTCACTCCTAATGGCGGGAAAAACATTTTCATTAAAATGACAATCTGCAAATCGAGCAGTAAAAACCTCACATGTGAGAGGCTCAACATAGGTGATAATAGATGAGGATTGAAAACCAACATAATGCAAGGCGACGTTGAGGACCTAGTTTAGGTCGTGTGTGGAATGACGGAACATAAACGGCCTGACGAAAACACGTAGATGTGAAATATTAGGTTGGTAACCTGAAACAAGTTGGAATGGTGATAAATCCAGTTTATTTGTAGGTCGTAGCGATGCTTAGCGCATGAATAATAACATGCCCCATCTTAGATAAAGGCAATTTGGTTTCAAAAGTAAAGATGCAGCAATTAGCTGCGAGGACGTTTAATAAAGGATTCAACTGACCCATTACGAGTATGAACATGAGCAATTGGGTATTGAACATTTATTCCAATTGACATGCAATAATTAAGGAAGGCTTGAGATGAGAATTCACCAGCATTATCAAGACGAATTGTCTTATATTCTTTTTACATTATCAAGACGAATTACTTTATTAAAAAGAATATAAGACAATTCGTCTTGATAATCTTTGGTAATTCTCATCGAGCCTTCCTTAGTATACATGTCAGTAAATAAATATTCCAATACCTTACCATACTGAATGGAACTAGCTAATCACTTTATTAACATCTGCGAACAATGCTAGACCTTTACTTTGAAAACAGAGGCCACCCTTTGCTCGGCATGAAACATGCTATTATTCATCTGGCGAGATGGCTCGCCTAAACTGCAACAGCTCCGAGGTCACCATTCAAATTGCAACCTAATATTCGCTCATGTTTTTGGTATCTTGTTGTGCTCTCACACATCGACCTAAACTAGGTCACTCAGCAGCATATGTATTATGTTGGTTTTCAATCTCATCTATTATCTACATATGTTGAAGCCTCTCACGAATAGGAGACTGTGCTTTCGTTGCATATTGTCGTACAATAATGTTTTCCATATTAGGAGAAAGCAATTCGAAAGTGCGGCAATACATGGGAAATGAATAAATCTTTATCTCATTTGTTCCCTCCCACAAAGCTTTGTCGAAACTAGGAGTTCAGATAATTCATTACAAGATCTTGCAATCGTACGTGCATTGGCTGCTAAAAATCACATATACATTTGCAAATATCCCGACTGCTTGTAATTCAATGAAAAAGATTGAGAATATAGCATGGCTAATGAGCTAAGCTACAGTAGTGTGGCACTTTGCATTCTAAGAAAAGAAAAATGTTAAATTAATACTTTGAAAAGACGCTCTGGCAACATACAAGAAAAGGTAACAATATAAATAATGAACTATGCTTTACTGCGAAGGCCTCGATGATAGGTTATCTCGTAGTTGCCATTTCATCAATGCATAAGGTAAAATACGATAAAGCACTACCCCTGCCAGTGTCTTTTACTCCCAGTGACTACAGGGCATCGCCAAGCAATGATGAAAATCAGAACCACAAGTACTAGATGAATATGACGATAAATGATTAAGAAATGAAGAATGTTAACGAGGGACCAAAGAATCACAGCTAAGCAGAGGTATTTGAACGATAGTTCAAGCACTAAGGCTTATAAAACCCCTATTGGATATAGATGGAGTCTTTGTTAGCGAAAATGAGCAAGCATAAAATAGTGCGTATAAGCTTAGCATGCAACAACTTTGATTTCCCTGGGGCTGGTCTGAGGAGACATGGCCGTAATGCAGCTTATTTCGGCCATTTATTTAGCGATCTCTGAGAAGACGGCGATAGTACTGATCACCTTTATTATATGGATCTCTGGAATACTGTGCTATATGGCTCCACACGAAGAATTCAATGCCTGTGTAATTCAGAACACAAAGCATATTCAGCTCAGAGATGGCGATGTTTGTATGGACGAAACGATGCAGTCAGTAATGGTAATGCTGCGCCATTATTTACTCGAAAAGGGCCTGTGAATAATTCAGACCCATCATGCGATTTTTATCAGAAAGTAACAGCTGAAATTTCTGCGACATATGCAGATGATTAATTTGAGCAAATACGAAAAGCCATGCGCTTTGATTATTACCCAAAGAAATTTGAAATGGAATGTAGAGGAAAACAAAATATTGTCTCGGCACTACGAAATATCATTATTCAAATGAACAATATTATCCATCGGTATATCTGAAAGAGTCTGCAAGCATAAAATACATCTGGTCCCGTATTATTAGGCTCGCAATGAGCTAGAGTGTTAGAGCTAGAAAATGAGATACTGGTGCGCAGAAGTACCATGCAGTACGGTGAGGCGCTAATGTATGTTGCAGAACATGCTCGACCGGGGCTCATTAGCACGATTGGTATTACAACGAGATGCGGTCCGACTGCAAAAGGCGAGGTAGGTCAAACATGTGATAGATATGCCAAAGTGGGCGCGTGTGATATGAGACCGTACGATTCTACCGTTTGTGGAACACGATTGATTTGATTTATGCTGCGAGGCCTCTTCGGACCCTGCAAAGCGGCAGAGATATATTTACTTATGGAAATGCACATATGCGGAGATCAACAAAACAAACAGTGGCCTCACCGATCATTAAGCTGCACCGTACATGTGCCAAAATATGTTGGCGAGATAAAATGACTCTGTATCGAGAAATCATGTAACATCTTCTGGCCAGAAATGAGCCAACATTCATTATATGAGTATGTGCATGTATTGCGAGTAAAGGAGAACTATAATAAGGTCAGAGCAAAAGCATATTTCATCAAAATTGTATACTCATGAACTTCAGAAGTAGTGGTGGATCAATGTGCAACAGGCAAGGTCCAATGTGTCTAGTGAATTTATTTACAAGCATTGCTCTGCAGCGTTCAGAAAGCACGTGCGTCAACTGACGCCAACTGAATCTCAGGAAAGCTGAAAGTAATGTCATATCGAGAACATGACCAAAAGATATTGGCTATACTGTACTCTTTTCCTTTCATCAATTTACTCCCATTGTTTACTAAGCATTTTAATGAGCATTGTAATGCTGTGATGTCATTGAAATCAGCCTATGTGTATATGTTGAATTTTGAATGACCACTGTATTTCAGCGATACGATGTCGACTAAATATGTAAAGGCTTTTGGCCTTCATGTGTCTTTATCATTTACTCAAAGAGATTTGGCTCCCTTCTCATATAAACCTATAAAATAGGCTAGCTCGGCTGTAGTGAAATCATCGAATTTCCTCTGAGGCTCTACTAACTGTCTATTTCCTTATCTCTCACATTTGAAACTTATCTCTCTCTAAATCTTCCTTATCATTTATCTAAATCTTTTGAATAAATGGTACCAAGTTCCAAATTAATAATGCCCTTTATTCTAATAAATCTAATAGAAATTTACTTAGTTTCAAGGATATTCGCAGAAATGGATATCACATTGAAACTATGCATACGTGATAAATGAAGTATTTACTTTCATTACTTCTATTGACTACAGGCAAAAACAAATCTTGGAACGATGGCTCTTTTATCATGTGGGTTATATCAAACCCTTTATAAGGCACATTAAAACCATGCAATAATAATGAAGTTCAATGACTCTAAAGCATTTATGTTATGGCATGAGCTGGCTTGGACATCAGGATTCTCACGTGCGGCGTATGGTTACAAATTCTAATGAGCATCCATTAACAAGCAGACAAATTTTAACATCTCATGATTTTAATTGTGCTGCTTGTTCTCAAGGAAAATTGATTGTTAGACCATCTTTTACTAAAGTTGTGCTGTTTATGTTCCTACTGCTCCCACACATCGACCTAAACTAGGTCCTCAACGCCACTTAAATTATTTATAGTGGTTTCAATCATAAACCTATTATCACATGTTGAGCCTCTCAGTGAGGTTTTTCATTTCCGTTGCGATTGTCATTTAACTGAAGTGTTTTCCCGCCGTTACGGGAGAAAGCCAATTCAGGTAGTAGAAAAATTATGGAATGAATCATCTTTATCTCATTTGACCCTCCTTGAAACAATGCGAACTAGAGTTCAAAGATAATTCATTACAAGATCTCTTGCAATCGATTACATTACTTTGCTGATTCAGCAAAGATTACAAAATCACATATACCGGTGCAAATATCAACGCAATTGGGAATTCCAATGGAAAAATTCGAAGTAGCATGGCTAATGAGCCTAAGCCACAATTAAAAGCATTAGAGCGACCTCTGCCAAAGAACACATTCGAAAAGAAAAATGTTAAATTTAATATAAGAAGAGGGCGGCTCTGAAGAGCATCTGAATGAAAAGTTCAGCAAATATAAATAATGAACTAATAGCCCCTGAAGGCTATCAATTGTCCGATTATCTCATGAGTTTGTACGGTACATAACAATGAAGAAATCTCTATCAGTATACATAAGGTAAAATGCGGAATCGAAATACTACCCTTATAGATGATGCTTTTCTTTCCAAGTGGCTCTGATTATCATAAATAATGATGAAAATCAAGAGCCACAAAATATAGATGAATGTCGACACGTCGAAATGGTGGATTAAAATGGAAAGAAGCAGATTGACAGAGTTAAAGTCCACAGCTTCGCGAAATTATTTGGACCAGTAGTTGACACACCTAAAGACATAAAACCTATTGGATATAGATGGGTCTTTGTTCGAAAGCGGGAAATGAGCAAAATAAAATAGTGATATAAACCAGCCTTGTGTGAGTTTCTCACAGACCTGGAATTATTATGAGAATATTCTCCCGTAATGGATGCAACTACATTTAAGCTATTTATGTATTTAAGCGAGTCTACGAAGGACTTGATATGCGGGTGATGGATGTAGTCACGACTGTTATATGGATCTACAGATACTAATGTATATATGAAAATCCACGAGAGGACCCCAGGTACTACAGTAATGAATTCAAAACCACCAAAGCATATATTCAATCAAATTCACAATGATCTTTATATGGATTGAAACGATCGAGTCAGAATGTGGTATAATCTTTTAAGCCATTATTTACTCAAGAAGAATATGTGAATAATTGATTTGTCCATGCGTTTTATCAAGAAAGTAGCAACTGAATTTGCAATTATTAGGGGTATATGGATGATTTGAATTTAATTGGGACTCTGAAGGCTCATCAAAACGATTTGACTACTTAAGAAGGAATTTGAAATGAAAGATGTTGGGAAAGCAATGTTATGCCGACTGCGGATCGAAAGTATTGTTGAATGATTACATTAATCCATCAATCAACATATACGAAAAGTCTGGCGCTTTTATATGGATAAATCACACATCCTTGGATTCCCCCTATGGTTGTTAGGTCACTTGAAGTGACTAAAGATCAGATTAGAGCCTAAAGAAGAAAATGAAAAATTACTTGGTCTGAAGTACCATATCTTAGTGCGGTGGGGCACTAATGTATGTTACAAATTATACTCGACCGGACATTTGCTTTTGAGTTAATTTACTAGCAAGATACGATTCGGCTCAACCCCAAAACCTTTGGAGATGGAATTAAGCATGTATTAAGATATCTCAGGTGGAGCGTGTGACATGGGATTATTTATTCTAAGACATTGGAACCACAATTGTTTAGTTATGCGGAATGCGAGGCTATCTTTGGACCCTCACGAAGCTCGATCCTGGAGACGGATATATATTTACTTGTAAAATCTTTATATCAGAATCATTAAAACAAACTATGGTATACCTCTCCAATCATTAAAGAAATACTTGCATGCATGAAACTGGCGAAATGTGTTTAGGCATTTGAGATCAGTGATACAACATCGAGAATCATATGGCTTATCTTCTAATGAAATGAACCAACGTATTATATATGAAGATAATCTTGCATGTATTACTAGCGAGTCAAGGAGGATATATTAAGGTGATCGAACTAAGCATATTTCACCAATTCTATACTCATGAACCCAGTAGTGGTGAGATCGATGTGCAGCAGATAAGGTCGATGATAATCTAGTAGTTTATTTACAACAACACTCTTCTGACGATTCGAAACTTGTCGCGTCAGTTGGTATCTCGCCAAGCTGAAAAAGATCTCGAGAATGAAGTATCATGTCACTATCGGGGGCATTGTTAAAGATATTAGTATCTTGTACTCTTTTCCTTCGTCCAGGTTTTATCATTAGGTTTCTTGGCAGGTTTTAATGAAGACAATTACTAATAATCTTGTGATGGTCATTGAGAAGTCAATTATAAATATTGTATAAATATTGGTTTTGAATGACCATAATGACACACGATTACAATGTCATTCATTTATGTAAGGCTTTAGCCTTCTCACTATTAATGTATCATTTATCGCCGAGATTTGGCCTTCTCCCAGCATAAGCATAAATAGGCCTGTCGACATGAAGTGAAATCATCGAATTTCCTCGAATTCTCTCTTTGTCTTTCCTTATCTCTATCTGATTCTTTTGAAACTTTATATATAAATCTTCCTTATCGTTTATCACTAAATCTTGAATAAATGGTGCAAGTTCAAATTAATAATGCCCTTTATTCTAATAAATCTAATAGAAATTTACTTAGTTTCAAGGATATTCAGCGAAATGGATATCACATTGGAAACTATGCGTACGTGATAAAAATGAGTATTTACTCATTACTTCTATTATTTTAGGCAAAAACAAATCTTGGAACAAATGGCTCCTTTATCATGTGGGTTATCATCAAACCCTTTATAAGGCCTATTGAAAACCATGCAATAATAAACCGAAGTTATTTCTAACATTATATTATGGCATGAGCAGGCAGGCGTCAGGATTACCAGCCCAGTCTGCGGCGTATAGTGTTCCGATTGTGTTGTTGTACGTTGTTGTTGTTGTTGTTGTTGATTGTTGTTGTTGTTGTTGTTGTTGTTGTTGTTGTTGCGTTGTTGTTGTTACAAGTCCTCAATGGCGTCCATTAGCCATGGTAATTTTAACATCTCATGATTTTAATTGTCTTTGCTTGTTCTGAAGAAAATTGATTGTTAGACCATCTTTACTAAAGTTGTCAGCATTTATGTTCCTATTGCTCCCACATCGACTAAGCTAGGTCCTCAAACCATATGGTATTTATGTTGGTTTTCAATCCTCATCTATTATCACCTATGTTGAGCCTCTCACGGTGAGGTTTTTCTTGCTTTCGATTTAGATTGTCATTTTAATGAAATGTTTCCATGCATTAGGGGAGAAAGCCATTAAGAAGAATGACGAAAATTATGGAATGAATCATCTTTATCTCGTTTGGCCCCTCCCACAAAGCAATCGAACTAGAGGTTCAAAGATAATTCATTTACAAGATCTTACCGTCGATTACGATGCATTTATTGATTAAAGCAAGTTGCAAAATCCATATACCGAACACGATATCCCGACGCAATTGAAATTCCAATGGAAAAATTGAAATATAGCATAATTTAATGAGCTAGCCGCGAATTAAAGCGTGGGTGACCTCTTGGCTCAAAAAGAACCTGATTCCTAGAAAGAAAAAATGTTAAATTTAATACTCTGAAGGAGGCGCTCTGAAGACATACAAATGAAAAAGGATTGACAAATATAAATAATGAACTAATAGCCCACATAAGAAGTATCAATTGATCGGTTATCATGGGTTTATTGGTATAACGATGAAGAAATCTCTATCCAATTATACATAAGGTAAAATGCGGAATGAAATACTACCCTTATAGATGATGCTTTTTCTTTCAAGTAGCTCTGAACATCATAAATAATGATGAAGGGTAAGAGCCACAAAATATGAATGAATGTCGACGTCGAAATGATTGGTTAAAATGGAAAGAAAGCGATTCGTGAGAGTTAAAAGTCCTGGCCTCGCAAGAAATTATTTGGACCCAGATGAGTTCAAACACCTAAAGACATAAAACTATTATTGGATATAGATTGGTCTTTGTTCGAAGCGAAATGAGCAAAATAAAATAGTCTGCGATATAAAGCAACCTTGTAGCCCAGGTTTCTACAAAGACACGGAATTGATTATGAGGAGACATATTCTCCAGCAATGGATTACAACTACATTTATTATTTAATATATTTGCTTGATCGAAGGACTTGATATGCGGGCGTGGATGATCGCATTTATTTATATGGATCTCTAGATACTAATGTATATAACAGAAAATCCACGAAAGGATTCAAATTGCACGGAAATGAATTCAAAACCCTGAAACATTTACAAAATCAGTTTACTGACGATCTCTTTTTATGTGGTTGAAATGATTTTGGTGAGATGTGAGCATAATGCGTTAAATATTATTATCAGGAGGACAATGAACAGAAGTGATTTGTCATCGTTTTATCAGAAAGTAGCAACTGAATTTTAATTATTGGGTATATGTGGATAGAGGATTTGAATTTAATTGGGACTCTGAAGAGCTCATCAAAGCAGTTGACTACTTAAGAAGGAATTTGAAATGAAAGATATTGGGAGAAAACAAAATATTGTCTCGGCTGCTTGGTCAGTATTGTTCAATGAATTGTATTAATCCATCGATCAACATCTGAAAAGTCACCGAAGCGCTTTTATATGGGATAAATCACATCCCCTTAGTTCCCGTAGTTGTTGGTCTAGCGGTGACTAAAGATAAGTTAAAGGCCTAAAGAAGAAAATGAAGAATTACTTGGTCTTGGTACCATATCTTAGCTACAATTGGGGCACTAATGTATCTTGCAAATTATACTCGGCAGACATTGCTTTTTAGTTGTTTACTAGCAAGATCTGATTCGAAACCCAACTAAAAACCTTTGGAATGGAATTAAACATGTATTAAGATATCTCAGGTGGAGCAGTGTGACATCAGGATTTTTATTCTAAGACATTGGAACCACAATTGTTTTGGGTTATGCGAGATGCGGGCTATCTTTCGGACCCTCCTGGCTTCGATCCACCAGGCAGGATATATATTTACTTATGGAAATACGCTATATCACGGAATGGAGTAAAACAAACTATGGTAGCCGCTCCTCAGTATTAAGAAATACTTGCCATGCATGAAGCTAGCGAGAATGTGTTTATTTGAGATCGATGAACCGCCAGATATGTGGATTATCTTCTAATGGAATGAATATGAGTATTATATGAAGATAATGCATATATTCATAAGTCAAGGAGGATATATTAAAGGTGATCGAACTAAGCATATTTCACCAAAATTCTTCTATACTCATGAACTTCCATTAGTGGTGAGATCAATGTACAGCAGATAAGGTCAATGATAATCTAAGCGATTTATTTAAAGAAACGCTGCCCTCTTTTATAGCGTTCAAGAAACTTGTCGTCAGTTGGTATCTGCCAGTGAGAATCTCGAATGATATCATGTCCTTATCGGGGAGCATTTATTAAAGATATTAATTATCTTTGTACTCTTTTCCTTAGTCGGGTTTTATCCATTGGGTTTTTCTTGGTAAGGTTTTAACGACGGTACTAATAATCTTGTGATGGTCATTCGAAGGGAATATTATAAATATTGTATAAATATTGGATTTTGAATGACCATAATGACCTGTGATTCTGTCATTCATTTATATAAGGCTTTTGGCCTTCTCCTTATTAATATATCATTTATGTAAGGCTTTTGGCCTTCTCACTATAAACCTATAAAATGGCCTAATCGGCATGAAATAGAAATCATCGGGAATTTCCTCCCAGATTCTCTCTTTGTCTCTTCCTTATCTCTATACAATTCTTTTGATTTACAACACGTTATATTGCAGCTCGGACGAGAAAAATGGAAAGCCGAGAAAAGAAATATCGACATTACCAAGCTTAGATTTCTTTGCCCTTGACATTTCGGGCAAATTATTTATCTTGGATTACGGATCTTTGAAATCCACTTGGATGCTATGAATTTGGGAAATACTATCAAAGAAGGAAATCATCGCATCCAATGAGGATCGCACAAGGCCTTAATTTTCATTACGCCATACGTATTGATGCTGAGTTTGAAAAGTGAATATCTTACGGTTAAAGATCAGTGATCCTGCGGAATAATTTGAAAGAGCGATATGACTATCAGACCGTATACTTCAAAAGCGTTATGATTGGCTTCATTTAAGATTACAAGATTTTAAAGTCGAGTCGGTGGCTTCGCTTCGGCTATTTTCAAAATTAGCTCTGATTGCAATTATGTGAAAAGATCAGCGATGAGACATATCGAAAACTTATACACAGCACCACATGCCTCTAACATGCTCTATGACAATATAGAAGGCGTCGTTTTACGAGATATTGATTAATTACATACCTCCTTGTAGTGAGCAAAATAACGAACTTTTATTAAAATCATCAATCTCGTCCCTCTTGGGTCGGTATCATTCTTTGAAATAACGCTACATCAATTTATATTCATAAACATGGGCCGAGGCGTGGATATCGTATCGGCGAGGCCGAGGGCGTGGTCGTGGCGTGAGTCGTGGTGGTAGTCGACATAACTCTTGGAATCGAGAGATTTTAATCAAATCTCAGAAATAAGAAAAACAAATCTAACAACTGATTGTCATTCGAGACATTAAATGGAAGACACAAGGCCACATAACAAGCAAGCATATGGCTGGAATACTATAGATGTGGAGATGAAAGGTCATTGGTCCGTACTTGTCGTACGGCCAAACATTAGTTGATCTTTGCTCGGAGCCTCCATTAAAGGAAAAACGAAGCAAATTGAGACAAATTTTATTGATGGCATAATGAATTTTAATGACCCTCATCAAGTCTCTCCAAAGAAGATAGCAACGAGAATAATGCAAAATTCTTTGATGATGAGGTCTGATTACCTTTAACTAATTTTGATATTTCGATTTCTTTGAGGATCAGTGAAAATCTAGACCATTTGATTGGTGGTGGCAATGTTTGCTATGATTGACGATAAGACTATTATATTACTTTTCTTATATTTATTTATCTAATGCAAACTTTTGATTTTTATATCTACATTTTGTTTTTCTTTGAAGATATGGATTTCTCTTAACTTGATCAATTATATATCATCTGGCACAGGAGATGAATGTCTTGTTATTTGTGCCACAACCCCACAGATCCTACGGAATAAAATGTTTTTCAAACTTAACATTAATTTCATCTAATGTCCAAACTATCTCAGGTCCTGTTGACCTAATTAAAGGCTCCGGAAGAGCTACAATTGTCTTGCCTAATGGTGATAACGTGTTGTAAATCAAAAGAATTAGAGAGAGATAAGGAAGAGACAAAGCGAGAATTCAGAGGAAATTCTGATGATTTCTATTTCATGCTGATTAGGCCTATTTATAGCCTGATAGTGAGAAGGCCAAAAGCCTTTACATAAATGATACATTAATAGTGAGAAGGCCAAAAGCCTTTATATAAATGAATGACATTGTAATCAGTGTGTCATTATGGTCATTCAAAATCCAATATTTATACAATATTTATAACACTCCCCCTTGAATGACCATCCTGAAGATTGGTAAGTCTTTGCCTCATTAAAACCTTGCCCGATAAAACCCAATGGGGATAAAACTGGGCCGAAGGAAAAAAGTACAATTATCTTAATATAACAACAATACTCACACCCAGTGCGTGACATGATACTTCATTCTGGAGATCTTTCAGTTGGCGCATACCAAGGCGGCGTTGAGGACCTAGTTTAGGTCGATGTGTGGGAGCAATAGGAACATAAACATAACAACTTTAGTAAAAGATGGTCTAACAATCAATTTGCCTTGAGAATAAGCAGCACAATTAAAATCATGAGATGTTAAAATTTATGCGTAATGGATGCCCATTAGAATTTTGGCAACTATCAGCATCATGGAGAATCCAGGATGTCAGCGTTTATGCCATAATACAAAATGCTTTAGGTCATTGAACTTACGGTTTTATTATAGCATGGGATTCAATAGGCTATAGTTGTTTGATATAACCCACATGATAAAAGCCATTTGTTCCAAGATTTGTTTTTGCCCAGAAAATAATAGAAGTAATGGTAAATACTCATTTCCATCGATGCATAGTTTCAATGTGACCTCCATTCTGAATATCCTTGAAACTAAGTAAAATTTCTATTAGATTTATTAGAATAAAGGGGCATTATTAATTTGGAACAGGTACCATTAGGCCCAAAGAAGATTGTAAGCTCTTAGGAGCCTTTAATTGGAATTGACCAGTTTGAGATAGTTTGGACGTTAGATGAAATTAATGTTAAAGTTTGAAAAGAAAATATTTCTTATTAGTAGGATTGTGTGGCTTATGCCTGATCAACAAGACATTCATCTCCAGCAGATGATATGTAATTGATCAAGTTGGAAGAGAAATCCATATCTTCAAGAAAAACAAAATGTAGATATAAAATCCAAAGTTTGCATTAGATAAGCTAACATAGAAAAGTAATATAATAAAATCGCTATCAAATAATCATATGCAAACATTGCCACCACCAATCAAATGGTGCAGATTTTTCACTTGGATCCTCAAAGAAATCGAAATATCAAAATTAGTTAAAGGCACTGCACCCTCATCATCAAAGAATTTTGCATTATTCAGGTTGCCATCTTCTTTGGGAGAGACTTGATGAGGGTCATTAAAATTCATTATGTCATTGTCATCAATAAAATTTGTCTCAATTTGCTTGTTCTTTCCTTTAATGGAGGCACGATAAGATCAGCAAATGTTTGGCGTACGACAAGTGCGGGACCAATATTAACTTCATTCCACATCCTATAGCATTGATTTCATATGCTTGCCTTGTTATGTGGCCACAGTGTCTTTCCATTTTAATGTCTACGAATAGGCCAACTTCTGGTTGTTAGATTTGTTTTCTTATTTTGAGATTGATTAAAATCTCCTCGATTCAAGAGTTATATCGACCACGATACGCTCACAATACGACCAACACTTCGGCTGCGCCGTAATGATATCACGCCCTCGTCCATGTTTATGAATAGAAATTGATGTAGCATTGGCTTAGGCAATAATCACAGGCCAATAGGGCGAGATTGATGATTTTTTAGCACTTGATTCGTTATTTTGCTGAGCTACAAGGAGGCATGCAATTAACTCTGAATATCTGGTAAAACGACGCTCTCTATATTGCTGCTGCAGGAGCATGTTAGAGGCATGAAAGGTAGTATAAGTTTTCTCGAGCATGTCCTCATCAGTGATCTTTTCTCCACATAATTGCAACTGAGAGCTAATTTTGAAAATAGCCAGGAGTTGTAGTCAACGGAGATTGACTTAAAATCTTGTAATCTTAAATGGAAGAAATCATAGGAGCACTTTTGGAGTATTACAGTCTTTGTGAGAAACCTTGGGCCATAAGGCGTGCTTTGTATCGCACTATTTTATTTTACACATTTAGCTCCGAACAAAGACCCATCTATATCGATAGGTTTTATGTCTTTAGGTGTTTGAACCTACGGTCCAAGCCTACCTCTCGTTTGCTTGGGGGACTTTAACTCTGTTTGAATTGCTTCTTTCCATTTTAACTTGATCATTTCGCGTCGACATTCATCTATATTTTGTGGCTCTTGATCTTCATCATTATTTATGATGTCTGTAGCCATATGGAAAGAAAAAGCATCATCATAAAAGGGTGTATTTAGATTCAGTTTTACCCTTATGTATATAATTGATAGAGATTTCTTCATTGTTATGTACCGGTACAAACCATCCTATGCATTATCAAACATAAGAAAAGTAATATAATAGTCTTATCGTCAATCATAGCAAACATTGCCACCACCAATCAAACTTTTGTAAATATCATCACGTTATCAGCCCAAAGATAAGGAAGAGACAAAGAGAGAATTCAGAGGAAATTCTGATGATTTCTATTTCATTCTGATTAGGCCTATTTATAGGCTTATAGTGAGAAGGCCAAGCCTTTACATAAATGATACATTAATAGTGAAGGCCAAAAAGCGCTTTATATAAATGAATGGCGTTATGTCCCGGTGTGTCATATGGTCATTCAAAATCCAATATTTATACAATATTTATAACATATTTATCTTATTCTCTGTTTTTAGTCTAAATTCTCTTCTTTCTTTATTCTCTCTTTAATTATATATATATATATATATATATAAAAAGAGAGTGATATAATTCTATTTAGCTTAGCATTTTATCACAATTATTTACAACAAATCCCTATATAATGAGTATATCCTATGAGCATTTTGTCTCGTCCCCATGTTATAATTAAATCTTTAAAGGTATTTTTATCCGTTTGACCATATTGAAAGGAGAAAGAAGAAGAAAATGATGCGGAGGAGGCTGGTTTGGGGGGGATCTAAAATGCCATGTGGAAGCTAAGCACCTTCAGTTGGAGAGGCTTCGGGTTGAACCTGAGAACATCCTCAACAAAAGGAGCTCATGTGGTTCCAACAATCCAGGAAGGAATGGATTAAATCTAGAGATAGGAACACAAAGTTTTATCACACGGCCACCCTAGACACAAAACACAGAAATAAAATTGAGACTCTGAAAACGGAGGAAGGAGAGTGGATTTTAGACACAACCAGGCTGGAAACGATGATACAAGATTATTTCTCTTCTCTTTTCAAGATATGGAACCCAAACTATACCAACAATAACATTTGTAACGGTTTCTCGAGGATCGGGATGATCACCAAGGAAGTATGCTAAGGCCCTTCTCTAAAGGGAGATAAAGCAAGCGGAGTTTTGATATGGATCCGCTTCCAAGTGTCTCGGACATGAAGCCACATGCCCAGTTTTCTTCTAGAAAACATGGGGAAGCAGGTGGGGCACTTTCGGTTTGTGAACATGTTCTCTTGTTCTTAACTATGGAATCCTCCACAGAGGGATCGATGACACTGTTGGCTCCTAGTGTTCAAAAGTGCACCATTCGAAAGCATCTCTCGATTGAACCCATAGCCTCAACAACGTAGGTATAGATCATCACAGACTCTAACCAGCCCAATAGACTCGAGGAACTCATCATAGGAGTTTGACTTCTTATTGATACAGCAACTTTGTCAGGGAGGGCAAATTTCAAATAACATTGTGATTTACCACGAAGTCCTACACACCATAAGAAACAAGAGATAGGGTAAAGGAATAATGCTTATTAAAATAGACCTAGAAAAAGCTGTTGGAAAAAATGGGTTTGAGCACAATAATTTAGCTATCTTTGAGCTAAAATTACATTGGGTCCCACAAAGATTTTTTGGTGGGTCGACATGGGAATGTGTTCTCCTCCATGAGGAGATGAATATTATATATTGAGTTGCTCAGAAACCATTAAGTGAATTAGAAATTGCCTCAAACATCACTTATAACGATGTAAGGTTTAAGCTTGTGTGGAAAGCTTGTGTCCCACATCGGATGGGAACAAGACTTTGCGTAGGTTACGTTGGGTCTTTTTGTCTTCTCTTTCTCCGAATAAGCGACTTTGTCGGATTCTCCATGAGCAGAACCGCGACCCTTCCAAGCTTCATGACTTTTCGCCCAGAAACCGGACAGTGACCCTTCTTCATATTCGCCCAGGCAGACGCAGCCTCCCAACCGTGAAACATGCAGAGGCATGGGTCATGACGGTCTATATATCTCTCTGCTATATATAAAGAACCACACCTTCTCTCATTTTGACATACAAATATTTACATACATTCATTCATTTCATTTCATACGAGAGAGAGACAGAGTTCTGCAAACAGTTCGGTTCGACAGCCAACAAACGAAGTGCTTTCTGATTATTGGGAGATCATTTCATCCTGGGAGACAAATTCTTGCAAAGACCTTCGAAAAAGAACGCACCGCTGCGAGGCAATAATTGTCTTAAGGTGTGTCAACACAGGAACTTGATCACGCAAGCGAGGTTCGACCTTTCTTGTTTTTCACCTGCTTAGTGTTAAATGTTCATACGCTGCTTGATTTGTTATATTTTCCGGTCTTTGAAATTCCTAACAATCTTAAGACAATTATTTTTATGAGCGTGACGAGTTTGCGACAAAACCAGTATTACATTTATATTATTTTTTTCCTATGTATCGATCACGTGTTTGTTATATGAACGCATCGGTGCAAGCGTTTTTTTATTGGCAACGTTTTCTTTTATATATCAATTTTTTTGTAATGTCCATCCCGTCAAGATTACGGATTACGAACTTACGCCTAGAACTTGTTTAGTTTAAATATTTTTCTCTTCCATATATAATTTTGCAATTTTGCTTTGTAACTCTTGCCTTTAGTTTTCTTTGCCTTTATAAAACCTTTTTTTTTCTTTACTTGCTTTAGCTGCTGCGTTTTGTTTTAAAACAACTTTACATTTTATTTTTATCGATAATCGCATGTTTTTATATCGGTATGTTTTTATTGTCTTGAGTCCCATTAAAGGCTGCTTTGCATTAGACTGGAGTTACGTAAGCCTACACTTCCTCGAAGCATTTCCCGATTTGAATACTATTCTTATTTTTTGAATTTTTGCAAAAAGCGTTTTGTTCTTGCCTGATAAGAGCATTACGTTTGGTTTTAATATTTACACTTCGAGTCGTTTGTTATTTACGGAAAAAACGATGTCTGTTTAAATATTTAGTCAAAGCACGAGCAAAAGTCATTATACATTAAAAAAAAAAAAAAAAAAAAAAAAAAACATTGATATCAGTATACGTTTGCATTGGTTTGTTTTCTAAATTTGTTTATTTCAAACATTGATATCGGTTGGAATTGTCAAGTTGCTCATTAAGAAAAATTCAATAATCTTGTTTGTTTTTTAATATTTTTAATTTTCTTTAATTTTAGCGAAGTCATATTTGACTTTAAAGAAATTGTTCATGCTTATTAGCCACTTTGGTTTTAATATTAGTTTTATTAAAAAAATTGGCTAAGTAATATTTAAATTGTTTTAATATATTGTTTTTAAAAACGAGAGTCGGTTCGATAGAATGACCTACGGTTCTACATTTGTGGTGCCTCCTCCAGGCGCTTTTTGTTATGGCGCGATGGCTGCAGAGTCATGGAGAGAAAATGAAAGGTTCAAATGGGCCCCGAATTCAAAGGTGGCAACAAAGATGTTCACAGCCACCTTGAATTTGACTCGTTCTTCCAAGGATGCTCCGCATTGAAGGAAGATGGCTAACGAGCAAGTGGTTGCAGTGGAAGCACATGGAAGCATGTTGATTTCTTGTGTCGCAACTTCCATCTGAATGGCACGAATGACACATTATATAATGTATTGCGCCTTGACCGCCCGAAGGCGTAGGAATCCTTGGACAAAAGTACAAGGCCAGGGATGCGGGGGCTCAAGAAGTTTGTAATTAGGAAGAAAATTCTAGGCTGCAAGATGCTTGATTCGAGACGGTGATCGCCCAGTTCGAGATCTATAGTGATTACGCATGACATACATGCGAAGGATGTCTCTCGGTGAATCCTTCCAAGTGGCTCGCGATTATTGAAAAATTGCCCTTGCATTACATGGAAAGAATTCGAGAATTACTTAAAGAAAAGCATAGCGGAAGGAAATGAGACTTGAAGACTTGATAGTGAAATTTGAGAATAGAGGGGAAAACGGCTAGTCATCTGAGAAGAAGGCGGCGAGAACTCCATGGAATCTAAGGCGATGTTGGTGGAACATGGGCGGACCTCCCACGATCGAAGAAGCCTGATGGCAATGGTCACAAGCAAGGTCCCTCTGAAGAAGTTCAGGAGCCAAGTGCTGCTGTGTCACGACAACGAGAGACCTTTATCTTTGGGGCGTAAGTAGTTCTGAGAACAGAAGTCAGAAGAAGAACGCCCTCGAGCGATGTGGTAGTAGACAATGTCTCGGGACATGAACCTCTCGGCGATGTGGTCTCAGGGTGAACTTCATTGGCGTAAGGAATGGTGGAGTGGACACAAGGGCCGCTCGTCATGTTGCTGAATGAGAAGATGTTCTGTCATATCAAACCATAGATAATGGAAACGACTCTTTATGGGCAACTCCTCTTTTCAAGGTTGAAAGGCCCGAGGAAGGTAGTATTGAAGATGACATCGGGCGGAACTTATTCTGATGATGTGTTGCATGTGCGAGAGGTAGAAGAATCTAATTAATGTCTGGATCATTGTTGAGTGGAAAGGGCTTGAGTTGGTGTTTGTCTGGTTAACCATTACTCACAAAATGGGATGTATGTGGAAAGGGTACATGAGCAATGGCTCTTCAAAATGAATGTAATATTGTTGTACCTCTATTCAGAATATCAATAAAAGAGCACATCATACCTTATATGCTTGAATCTTCAAATGTGGCATAGTAGACTAGACATATTAATTATGATACATTGCGCAGTTAATTAATATGGAATGTTTGCCTAATTTTAAAATAGATTCAAATCATAAATGTGAGATTTGTGTGGAAACTAAACTTACAAGAACTTCTTTCCAATCAATTGAAAGAAGTAGTGAACCTCTAGAATTAATACATTCAGATATCTGTGATTTGAAATTTATTCAAACTCGAGGTGGTAAGAAATATTTTCTTACATTAATTGATGATTGCCTGAATATTGTTATGTTTACTTATTGAAGAGTAAGATGAGGCATTGGAAATGTTCAACATTTCAAGATAAGTGGAGAACCGACTTGATAGAAAAATCAAGGTGATAAGAAGTGATAGAGGTGGTGAATATGAAGCACCTTTGGTGATTTTTGTTCCATGACATGTTATAATACACTAGCTTATTTGCTATTCACCTCGGCAAAATGGGGTTGTTGAACGTAAGAATAGAACTTTAAAAGAAATGATGAATGCATTACTATTAAAGTTCTGGACCTAAAATTTGTGGGGGAAAGCGATTCTTTCATGAGTGTATTATGTCAGATACCTCACAGAGAAAACGATAAATCCCTGCAGGAGGTTGTGGAAAGGTCGAAGACCTTCTTACAAATACTTAAAAGTGTGGGGTGTAAAGCTAAAGTATTATTTATACCTAAAAGGTTAAAATAGGACTAAAAGGCGTTGATTGTGTTTTCATTGGTTATGCACATAATAGTAATTAAGTATCTTTTACGATTCATAAATCATAAATTATCGATATGCATGCGACACTATTATCGAATCAAGGGAATGCATCTTTCTTTGAAAATGTATTTCCTTACAAATCCACCGCAGGGATTCGAACTAAAACAAAAAGACTCATGATGCGCAATAGGTAGTAGTCAAGACTGACAGATGATGATGAACCTAGGCCTTGTGAAAAGCCCAGAGCGTCCAATCTTTGGTCGGATTTTCTGCGTATCACGTTAGAAGAGATGAGCCTCAGAAGCTTTAAGGAAGTATGTCGAGCCACGAGCTCCATGTGGAAAGAGGCTATAAACGATGAAGTAGAATCCATCTTGCAAATCATGCGTGGGAACTAGTGGATCTTCCGTTTGGGTTGAAACCTCGAGGATATAAATGGATATTCGAGAAGAAAATGAAAGTAGATGGATACATTGATAAATATAAAGCAGGCTGATTATCAAAGTTACAAGCAAAGAAGGCTTGAACTATTTGATACTATTCACCGATAACGAATATGTCCATTCGGATGTTAATAGCTATTATGACTATACCACAATCTCGAGATAAATGCAATGGATGTAAAGAGCGAGCTTTTCTTAAATGGTGACTGGATGAAGAAATCTACATGGAACAACTTAGAAGGGTTTATTGTTCAGTCAAGAAAAGAAAGTTTGTCGGCTTATTAAATCCCTTTATGGATTAAAGCGAAGCACCCGATGCGTGACATGAGAAATTTGTGAGTGTAATATTAGCGAATGGATTCAAATCAACGAGAGTGTGACAAATGTATATGTTAGAACAGAGCGTGGATTGTATCATTATTTGTCTCTATGTTGATGATATACTCATCATAGGTAGCAATAATGAAATCATTAAAACTACCGAGAATGTTCTTGATAAGTTTGAAATGAAAGACTTAGGTGTTGCGATGTTATACTTGAATAAGATCTCGAAACATCGGATGGATTAATATTATCTCAATCATTACATTGAGAAAATTCTCCAAGAAATTTAAACAAAATGATAGTATTCCAATGAGAACACATGATGTAAATCTACATATATCCAAATAATGGCAAAGCCTTTCACAACAGAATATGCAAGCAATATGATTGGAAACTGATGTATGTCATGAGCGTACGATCGGACGCGAAAACTACATTTGTCATTAAATTGAGTAGATACACAAGTAATCAGTGGGACCATTGGAAGGCAATGGTTAGGTTTTGGGGTATTTGAAATACCACTGAGCTAGCATGGTTACTACTCAAGAATTTTAGCGTGCTTGAAGGATCTTTGTGATGCGGGTGGATATCAGGCACCAAAGACTCGAAGTCCCACAAGTGGCTATCTATTTACACTTGGTGGTGGAGCGGTGTCTTGGAAATCTTCTAAGCAGCGTGCATTGCTAGATCCGCGATGGAATGAGTTTGCACTAGATAAAGCTAGTGAAGAAGCGAGTGGCCGTCATTTCTTAGAAGATATTCCAATAATATAGCCTGACACATTACTTTGCTTTATCTGCATTCATTGCGATAGTGTCGACAATTGGAAGGCGAGGAGTCATATATATAGCAGTGGGAATCTTGACATGATGCGTCGAAGACATAATACCGTAAGACAACTTCTCTCTATTAGTATTATGACCATTGAATACATAAGGTTAAAGAAAATTGCGGACCAGATTAACCAAAGGTTTTGACCAGAGAGCAAATAAGTAAATCATCGAGGAATGGGTTTTAAAGCCTATGCACTAAAGAGTCGCCGAGAATGGCAGCCCAACCTAATGCTTTGGAGATCCTAAGATCTAGGTTCAAAGGACAAGCGAATTTTTGTGTGACTCATTGAAGATCACTACGAGGGCAATCATCCCTCATTCCTATAATCAGAATAGTGATGCATACAACGTTGAATAGGGTAAGCCATGCTTTTAATGATTCTTATATCTTGTTAAAGACAAGTGGGGTATAGCAGAATACCTTCCATAAGAAGTCACCTATGTGAGTGAGAACTGGGTCAGTTCTATGAGAATGATAGGCTACATTCTCTGTGAGCACCATGAAAAACCGTGAATCACTCAGTGGCCAAATGAACACAATCCGCGAGGCAGAACCAATCAGTGTCAAGGAAAGACCCTCGCAAAGAATGTTATTGTCTTGGTTTACACAATGATTGAACAGCCACACATCATGCGTTCATCGATCAATCAATAACCCCGATAGTTACTTCTGGCAAGGCCCGCCACAGGCTACCTTCCTCTATACGTAGTACCTCCAACTCCACTCCCTCTCTCTTTAGTGTCGGCCATGTTGTTCACACATTGATCCTGTACTTCAATTTTTATCATGTGGGGGATTGTTGGGAAACGGGTTTGGAGCACAAATAATTTAGCTATCTTTTTGAGCTAAATATAATGGGTCCCCACAAATATTTCTGGTGGAAGCTGACATGGGAATGTGTTCTCTCCCATGAGGTATGAATATTATAAGCATTGGTCGTCAAAACTGGCCAAGGAGTGAATTAGAAATTGCCTCCAAACATCACCCCTGAAAACAGAATCAAAGGTTTAAGCTGTAGAAAAGTCAGTTCCAAGCATCTGATGGGAATAAGACTTTTTGCGTAGGTTACGCTGGGATCGGGATGTTTTCTCCAAAGAAACGCGGTACGCCCGTGCTCTCCATGAACATACACCCTTCCAAGCTTCATGCACTTTCACCAAATGCATATGACCTCTTTCTTCATGACTGTCACATCAGACATGACCCTCCTAAGCTTCATGATCGTATCGGTCATGAGTTGTGTTCATATAAGCACCATACCTTCTCTCATTTTGACATACAAATATTTACATACATTCATTCATTTCATTTCATACGAGAGAGAGACAGAGTTCTGCAAACAGTTCGGTTTGACAGCCAACAAACGAAGTGCTTTCTGATTGTTGGGAGATCATTTCATCCTGGGAGACAAATTGCCAAAGACTCGCACCCACCGCGAGGGCAATAATTGTCTTAAGGAGATCAGGCGTCCAACACAAGACTTGATCCGCAAACAAAGTTCTCGACTCTTTCTTGTTTTTTTCCTCGCAAACCGTGGCAACGTTTCACATCTGCTACTTGATTTGTTATATTTACGAAGGCCGAAATTTAACAAAAGCTTACTACAGGATTTCTGGAGTTTTATAAGAAATACCTCGAAAAGTGGTCTTCCAAGTGACCGGATTAGGCATGTGATGCACGGCATGTAAACGATGAAAGTGTCAATGATCCGGAATGCAAGGTTAGAGTGGTTCAAACCAAACTGCAGGGATTTTCCAGGAGATGCTATTTCTCCGCACCTTTTTCTCCTGTATGGAGAGAAAGAAGCCATATCATTACCTACGCAATGGGAGAGGAAGATGGGCCCAATTAAATTATCTTGGCACGGACCTCCTCTATCCCACCTTTTCTTTGCGGATGGCTTGCTCCTCTTCCTTGAAGCTTCAGAAAGTCAAATGAAAGTGATCATGGATTGTTTGGATCAGTTTTGTGCAGCTTCAGGCTAGAAGGTAAGCCTCCAAAAGTCTAGTAATGCCTAGGTAAGCCTCCAAAAGTCTAGTAATGCCTTCTCAAGGGATGTGCTAGAGGAAACAACAAAAAAGATTTTAGAGCTAGCCAAAATCCCTAAAACCACAAAACGTGAGAAATATTTACGCACCCCTTCATTACGGGGCATGTCCATGTAGACCTCTTTCAAAGTGATTTAAACAAATAGAAGGAATATCGGATGGATGGAAGTCCAAATACTTATCTTTAGCAGGGAGAACAATGCTTGCACAATCAGTGTTGACCTTCATCCCCCTCTACTCTATGCAATCTACTTTGCTGCTTATTTCCTTATGCAACATGATAGACATGAATTCATCTTGTTGTTCAACCAACCCCCGTTGAACTTCAAGCTTGTTTTGGATTTGCTCAGCTCACGAAGCCACAATGCCTTCTTTACTAGGCCATTCTCCCTAAAGTTGCTCTAGGCGTGTTCATCTTTCTTTCAAAGTCTCACCATCCATCTTTTCTACTCCTCGATACGACTTCTTGTCACACTCCGATTTAATTTAAAAATTGATTTTTTGTCTTAAGGTGATTCTTCAGTGGCGCCACGCAGGGTCGAAATAATCAACAATATTTATATATTCCAAAGCCTCCTTCTAACGCCGTAGTCAAGCTTACCGCAAAGATAGTGGTTCAGTGGTCGAACACTGGGATGGTTCATCCTAGAAATGGCTTGCATATGCACGAAGGCAAGGGGCTTTCACTTGGACTCTTTGGAATTGTGTTTCAAAACAAAGTGGGAATGGTTTGAAAACTCGAAAATTGTAAAACCCAAAGTTAAAAGTGTGAAAAAGTTAACTTTGAAGATTTAGGTTACTAACTTGGCAAGTTAAAACAAGTGTCTCCTGTTTATCCTCTCGCTACAGACATGCAACATATAGTCCATGGCATAACCGATCTATATTTAACTAGCAAACCTCACCCATGAAACACTTCTATTTGAGTTAAAAATGTGATAGCATGCTATGGCCCCTTTAGTTTAAAAACCCTAACATTCACTCATTTCAGCTTTTGTGAGGCTCGTAGTTGACCATCTAAAGAACAACAGTGCATCTCTCACCCGAGATCGGCATCCTAAAGCATGGAGAATATTGGCCAAAATAATAACAAAGAATGTTATTTAACCCTAATTTGAAGAACCCTAACATGTGGGAATATTATCTCGTATACCAGAAACTATCTAAAGAACAACAAATCTAAAGCATGGAGAGTATTGGCCAAATCAATAAACATCCCATGTTATGCAACTAAGTTTTGAGAATAAGAGCTATAAATACACTACCCGTAGCTTTAATACAAGAGGACAACATGCATATGCTCCACCACCAAGCTAGCTTCCTTTTCTTCAAAGTAAAGGCTGCAGGCTTAGGCTACATCTCTTGAGTCATTATCCTCATGAGGTGTGTTTGCGCCCGTGAAAGGCAGAGAAAGAAGAGATAGGGAAGCAGAGAAAATAAATAAAAGCAAAACCTAAAATAAGACTTTATTTACAAATGCGAAAGAAATGAAAAGAACTTACAAATCACCAACTATTCCCTTCTATCCACCTCCTTTTTATTACAAGACATGAGGGGTATTTATAAGCCTCCTCAAAGTATGAAACTACCAAAAACCCTAATAACTAGGCTAAGTTATAGGACAATTGGGTAATAAACCAAGTTTGGAAGGCGGTTGCATTAATTACAGAGGATGACAAGGCCTGCAAATTTCGCAGAGGTGAATTTCGCTAATTAGCGAATTTGGCAAGGGCTAGCGACCTGCAATGGCTTATAGCCAAACCGCGCGCTTTAGCTTAATTTGGCAATGCGTTGAAATTTCGCTGTTAGCTTAAATTTCGCTAAGCTGGCTTAAATTGTCGCGAGAAGCTTAATTTCGCTAAAACACAGCAAATGGCGGTTACATTTAATTTCGCACTCAGGCCGGTAGATTGGCAACAGCTTTCGCAGTTGGTTGCGAAATTCGCTATGACGTGAATTGATTAAAGAAATTCGCTGCATTGTCAGTTTTCCCGCTCATCCTGGCCTTCAAATCGCATTCATTTCTTCACTCCTTTGTTTTACACGATTTGGGCTTGTTGATGGTCGACTAAACTTCCAACCTCATGATCGATCATTTGGTATCGGAGGCTGAAGTCCAAATGTATAAAAGTCTACAAACAACCAAAAACACCCCTCGTGTCGTATATGTTACTAAGGTAACATGGTACCACTTCAATTGGGATATATGACATGATTAATGATCAAAAGTACTCAAACCTATCTAATATGTGGTTCAAAATTGCACTTTTTGAGCACCGATCACACCCCAACCGAAACGTTGTTAGTCCCTGAAGCAATGCAAAAATAAGAATGAGATGTGCATGTGCATTTTCAAAAGGTTGTGTTTCAAAAAGGTTATATCAGACTTATATACAAACTAACATTACTTTAAAGTGAACAATTGAAATCAACATTTGAAAACCCATATGGCCAAAGAATAAAACTATTAAAGTATATCACTCTTAACAAACATCAAGTCACAGATTTTCAACTTGGATTTCCACCTAAGTCTAATGGTTCATTTTGTATCTAGATTGAGTCAATAAAATGCAAAATTTGTTTCCCCCAACCTGTAGCATTGACATGGCCTTAAATCGGCGGAACAATTAAGATGTGGCTGACTCTAAAAACCCGACTCACCAAAGTCCATGTAACGAGTCCACCGACGACCCCAACCAATTAAGTGTTTAGGGGCATCAAGCCAAAAGGATCAAAGACCACTAACTCAGTTAGCTTCAATTCCGACTTCAACCGACTTCGAAAAATCAAGCACCTACAATTCGCTAAATTTACCTATCCACCCATGTAACGAATCACAAAATCGATGACTCTAACCAATGAAGGCTTAGTGGCATCGGGTTTCAAAGGCTTTCGCCATACACCCTCTGACCGTGCTCTAGTTTCAAAGCAAAACTTCAATGCATTTTATTCTTCTTTCTTCTTTCTTTTCTTTTCTTTTCCTTTTGGAAGACAACATTGGTCTTCAATTGTTGGTAACTCAAACCGATTCTAGGTTGTCAACATGCCTTAGGCTTCTGCTTTTGGCAAAGTGGAAGGAGGCATACAAATTTACAACCTATTGAAGCAATCTAGAGGCAAGTAGTGAAATAGCATAAAGGGGGAAATTCTGTTGAGCATGCTGGACTGACCACCAAAATTTAAATTCAAGCATGGAATTTGTTCTAGTTGATGTAAAGTGAAAACATGATTTATCTTAATCATCCAGCTTATAAGAATTCACTGTCTGGGGCCAGAAGGTTCACCTGTCCAATTGAAGCAATTCAATTGTCCAATTTAAGAGAAAACATTACAACAATGCACGTGCAATAAACATGATATGTACAATTACCTTTAACCGCCCCCCCAAATATGGTAAGAATTGTAAGGCTCGGGAGATCCAAGAGAATTTCTTCTTCCGTTGGCCTCGTCACACATAAGGTTTCACTCCTTCATCCATCACTTTAAACGACCTTGTTATCATCTCGATTGATTAAATTCCATCAACCGTTGGGGATATTCGTTGACTATGAATGGACCTCGCTCCATCGGACTTGAGCTTCGTTCGAAATAATGGAGTTTGGGAGTCATATAAAAGAACTCGGGCTCCCTTTAAAATCCTTCCCCGCTGGTTATCATTCCATCATGCCATCTTTTATTTTCCTTTGCCCAATTCAAATAGGCATCATTCGTATTTCTTCCAATTCATTGAGATCAAGGAACCTCTTGACTCCGGCTTTACTTAAATCCAAATTCAGCTTCTTAATTGCCCACCATGCTTTGTACTCGATCCCCACTGGAAGGTGACACGCCTTACCATAGACCAATCGAAAAGGGGACATTCCTGTGGATTGTTCTTGAAAGTCGGTTTCAGAAGCCCATAGCGACCGAGCAGCTTGATAGACCAATCTTTCTCTCAAGTAGTGCTACCACCTTCATTAGAATGGTCTTGATCTCCCTGCTGGCAAGTTCTACTTGACCACTTGTTTGAGGATGGTAAGGTGGCTACTTTGTGTTTCACACCATATTTAGCCGCGAGTGTGTTTTCAAATGGTTTATTACAAATGAGAACCTCCACACTAATAATGGTTCTGAACCCCAAACTCAAAAGATATTGGCTTTCAAAATTTAATTACCACTCTATCGGGTTGGTTTTGGGTGTGGAATTGCTTCAACCCATTCGAGACATAGTCTACTCCCACCAAAATGTACATATTACCATATGATCGAGGAAAAGAACCCATAAAAAATCGATGCCCCACACATCGAATAATTCAACAACTAAAATTGGGTTCAAAGGCATCATATGACAGCGAGACAGCTTCCCAAGCCTTTGGCATTTGTCACATACACGACACATTTGGTGTGCTTCCTTGAATAAGGAAGGCCAGTAGAAAC
Organism: Tetrastigma voinierianum; assembly: GCA_016808115.1. Classification (NCBI taxonomy): domain Eukaryota; kingdom Viridiplantae; phylum Streptophyta; class Magnoliopsida; order Vitales; family Vitaceae; genus Tetrastigma; species Tetrastigma voinierianum. Next base: position 91,350 of record JAEQBH010004861.1, on the reverse strand, counting down.
CCGACTGTAGCACCTTCATTGTCAAGCTGGGGGAAGCAAAATGACCACCACAAGCATTCTCATGGCAATGGTTTAAAATTCCTTGCTGTTCCTCCTCAGGCACACATTTCCTGATGATTTGATCTGCACAGTATTTAAATAGGAAAGGCTCTTCCCAATAATAGGAATGGATTTTAGCAAAGAAATATTTCCTATCCTGTCCTTTCCACTCAGCTGGGATTTCTCCTGTCGAGAGGAAATTGGCAATGTGAGCATACCAAGGAGCTTTCTCCAACTGCATTAGGGATTCTTCAGGAAATTCATCACACTAGGTGGACTCCGTGAGTGTCATGGCTATAGTTAACCTTGGATGCATGATCTCGCCACCGCATTTTCCACCCTTCTTATCTCTTATTTGCAAGTTGAACTCCCGAAGTAGCCAGAACCCAACGGATGAGTCTTGCTTTTGCATTTTGTTTGGTTAAGAGATATTTCAAAGCAGAATGATCTGTAAAAATGACTATATCAGCCCCAACCAAGTATGCTCGGAATTTATCTAAGGCATACACCACTGCCAGCAACTCTTTCTCTGTAGTGGTATAATTCCTCTGTGCTTCATTCAGCGTTTTGTCAGATAACAAACCACATGAGGTTTCCCATCTTCTCTTCGGGGCCGAGTACGCTCCTATAGCAAGATCACTCGCATCACAAAGACTCAAATGGTAACCGCCAATTAGGTGCTCGAACTATTGGGGCAAAGGCCAAATGAAATTTTAGTTCGAAACTCTGGGCAATCTTTCCTCCCAAACGACTGCATCCTTCTCAAGAAGTCGCATGTGGGCTCGTCAGTAATTTTGGAAAAATCTTTAATGAAACCGTCGGTAGAAGCCCCGTATTTGACCAAGGAATTGTCTAATTGTTCTCACATTTGTTAAAGGCAATTTGGAAATGTCAATCTTGCTTTATCAACTCAATTCCCCCGCTAGAAATAATGCGCCCAATACAATTCCTATACCATAAAATTAAGATTCCGCTACACCAAATTCTTCTATACACCGCAAGACAGGCTTCCAAATTGCTGGAGCATTCTTTCAAAATCACCCCATACACCGTGGATATCATCCATGGAAAGATGGCTCCTCTCCATTATACTTCTACCATGTCACCGAACATAATGAAAGCATGCACGCTGAAAAGGGTCGTATAAGCATAGCACCCAAAAGGCATCCTCCTATAAGCATACGTGCCAAATGGACAAGTAAAAGTAGTCTTTTCCCCGGTCTTCTCGTGGGCAATTTATCCGGAAGTACCTAATACCCATCCAAAAAGCAATAGAAGGTGTCCCCAAACTCTTCCGTGAGTTGATCGGGATGAACGGCAATGGAAAGTGGTCTTTCTCAGGTCACCTCATCGAGCCTTCTATAATCTATACACACTCTCCAACCGGTTGTAAGTCGGCAGACAATTCTTCACCTTTTCTCGTTACGCGAGCTACTCCCGATTTAGGCACCAATTTAGTTGACTAACTCCATGTGCTATCGAAATGGGATAAATGTGATGCTACCACTTGGAGCAATTTCACATAGACCCTATACGAACTACTTCTCAGAGACGTGATTCAACCTCCGTCTGGCCGCTTAACAGCTTTAGCCTCATCTTCTAAATAGATATGATGAGTGCAATGGACGTGGTTATGCCCTTCGGGACGTAAATTTTCCATCCCAATGCTTGCTTATTCTTTGAGAAGGTGAGATTATGCTCTTGTGTAAATGTTAGCAACAAGAAATCACAATCGGGTACCGCTCATTACATTTCAAAAATGCATACTTTAAATCAGCTGGGAGGGGTTTGAATTCTAGCTGTTGAGGTTCCTGGGTTCACATTACCGTATCAATAAAGGCAAGTTTTCTTGGCTCCTTCTTCCCAATACCTGCATTCAAGCTCTCATTTCAAACACCATGTCGCTTCACAAGGCAATCGGATAACTCGGAAGTTAATATGATCTCTGCACCCTGTTGTTGGTTAGCCTGCCTGCACGGTATTCCAAAATACAGACTCTTCAAAGTCATCCTCCTCCGGTAGTGCATATGCCTTTTTTTACCCATATGAAATATATTGAGTTCCGGTGGTCATATTTCCAAATGTGAGTTGCATGACTCATTCCGAAGAATTGATGGATTGCATTTGAAGTAGCAAAAATGGTCTCCCCTATCATGATGGGCACCGATTAGGGGTCCTATTGCAATCGGGTTCAGATCAAGTACAACAAAATCTACCGGATAGTAAAATCTGTCCACTTGTATAAGAACATCCTCAATGGTTCCTTTTGGTATTTTAATAGACCTGTCAGCGAGCGAAAGTGTGATGGAAGTGGGTTTCATTTCACCCAAACCCAATTGTTTGTGAAGATAGAATATGGCAACAGATTCACACTAGCTCCCTGTGTCTAACAAGAAAGCTTTTCTCTCCACGCTCGATGCCTCCAATATTCACCGAGATCGTAGGACATCCCCGGATCTTATACTCACTCGAGAGTCTCGCTCTCTATAATGGCACTAACTTTGCTCGGCTTAAAAGGCCTTTTTATTTACATTGAGACCCTTACCGTGCATAAACTTTAAGAATTTTGGTTAAGTAGGAACCCGTTAATCATAATATCGAGGAGAGGAATATTAACTTCACTCTGCCGCAATACTTCCAACATTTCGCTTCGTGAACAGATCGCTTTCTTCAAGAACCTCGCGAAACGGAGGTATTCTAATATTTATCTCTTCCCCTTCCACTAACTCCGGTTTTTCCTATGGGTCAGCCACTGTGAGCTGATCGACTGCCTTTACATCGTTGGCTTTAATTCTTTCCACTTCGTAAAGTCACAACCCATTTTAACTTCACGCTTGCCTTTAAATCCCCTGGCCATTCCTCGCTTAATTCACCACTTTCCGATATTGTTGTCCCTGGAAAGAAGCCTTCCCTTTTATTTCAACTCTGCAACTGCTTATTAGATAATTTTGAAATCTCACCATGCATTTTGTCCAATTTCCTGTTGAGTGAGCTTTCTACTGCTTCAATTTTCTGACTAGTGTGTGACATTCCCGAAGACCTTCTCGTTCTACAAATATGCCCACCACCTTACTCAAATTTAGGATTGCCTGTTCAACAGGGGAAGATAGTGGAGGCATTTGTTGTTGTATTGAAGTGAAACTAATGTCAGCCAGGCTCTTAAAGGGCGTATATTGCAGGTTTGATTTCATGACAAATTTGGACACTTTCTCCACTGGGTTATTAGTGTCACCATATGAACCATCTATGGGTGGTTTATTTTGACTTCTATGGCATGGGCATGGTCTTGGCAAAGTGTTCTCGGGTAATTATTTGATTGAAAATTGAAGCAAGAAAATTGGGATGAAGATAATCATTAACTCGTCTCGCATTTCATGTCGATTTTTCATTTCCCCCAAATCATCCAATCTTTGAGTTAAACTGATCAATTTTTCATTTATCCCTATGTCTTCAGAAAAATTATACTTGTCTCCTCCTTGGTGATTCAATGGCCCTAGCCTTTCAACTTCCCTAGGACTAGGTTCATCCCAAGCTTTGGAGGTTTCAGCTACATAGTTCAAAAAATCCAAAGCTTCATCAGGATGTTTACTCAAAAGCTACCCCCACACATTGTTTCCAAAGAATTGCTCTTTACATGGTAGGTGACATACCACCATAGAAGTGGTTAACCAACATCCATGTGTCAAAACCCATGGTGTGGATATGCACCGATGGCTTCATAAATCTCTCCCAACATCGTAAAATCTCAACACCATCCCGAGCCGCAAAGGTATACCCCATTTTTCAAATACATTCCCAGAGCAATCAAGAACTTTTTCAAGAATTCAAACTTGCACTCACCCTCAACTTCTAATGGTTCTAGGCCTCAATGGAGCGGAGCCATATCTTGGCTCACTCTAAGAGTCAATGGAAATGCCTTTAGCTTCAAAGAAATCCATGTCCATCATACCTTCCCTCAAGGTAGTACAAACCTCCCCAAAACTCCCCAATATGAGTGTATGGATTTTCTATTTTCCATACCATGATATGTGGGAGAAGAGGTACCAATATGGCCTCACTCAAGCGCAAGATCTTCAGCTAGGAGGGATGATACAGATTTTCAGGCACTAACTCTGTGAGGGTGGATGTGATCCTCATGGTTCTATAGGCATTGATTCATGTGGTTCCTGTTGCCTCGTTGTTCCCATTGATCCATGGTACGTGGTACACCAACCCTCACTAGTCGGTTCAATTTGTGTACCTATCCTATTCAATCTACTCCGGCTGCTTTATCCCACGCTATACACGCTACACAATTAAAGAGACACAAACAAAAAGAGCAACAAACAACCTGCAAAAAGATTAAATTAACTTAAAAATAAAAACTGATCGAATGAAAATCGAATCGTAAACAAAGGTGCCATCGCTAAGTGAAGCAAATCGGGTGCCTCGCAGAATCAGTCACAGAAAGAGGTAAAGGTTACCTTCACTCTGTGACGTGGATCACAAGTACTCTTCAACTTCACCATTTGTAGTTTGGCACCATCCCCGCAACGCGCCATTTGGATTCGCAGGCTACGTAGGTCGAGTCGAATCAACAATATTTATATACCTGTTCTCCCATCGCTGCAGAATAAGCTTTCTTCTCATCAAGCAAAGATAAAGGGTCTGTGGTCGAACACCTGGACATGGGTTTTCATCCTAGAAATGGTTTCAAAACAAAGCGTGCACTTGCTGCAAGGCTTTCTACTGACTCTTGGAATGTGTTTCAAAACAAAGGGGGAATGGTTTGAAAACCGAAATTGTAAACCGAAGCAAAGTGTGAAAAAGTTAACTGAAGATTTAGGTTACTAACTGGCAAGCTAGTGGCAAAACAAGTGTCTCGTTTTATCTCGCGTTATGACATGCAACATATAGTCCATGGCATAACCGGATCTATATTTAACTAGCAAACCTCACCCATGAAACATCTCCTATTTGAGTTAAAACAGATAGCATGCAGTTATGGCCCCTTTTAGTTTAAAACCCTAACATTCAATTATCATTTTTAGAGGCTCGTAAAGACCATCTAAAGAACAACAGTGCATCTCTCACCCGAGCACCGCATCCCAAAGCATGGAGAATATTGGCCAAAATAATAATGTAAAGAAATGTTATTTAACCCTACCTGAAGAACCCTAACATGTAAATATTATCTCGTGAGGCTCGTAAAAAACCATCTAAAGAACAACGCCCTAAAGCATGGGAGAGTATCACAAAATCATAACATCCCATGTTATGCAACTAAGTTTTGAGAATAAGAGCTTCATAAATACACTACCCGTAGCTTTTAATAATACAAGAGGACAACATGCATATGCCCCACCACCAAGCTAGCTTCCCTTCTCTCTTCGCGAAGAGGTTTAGCTAAGCATCTCTTGAGTTGTCATCCTCAAGAGGTGTGTTTGGCAGCCAGGAAAGGGAGAGAAAGAAGAGATAGAAGAGAGAAAATAAATAAAAGCAAAACCTAAAATAAAAGACTTTATTTACAAATGCAGTAAATGAAAAGAACTTACAAATCACCAAAAACTTGTATTCCCTTCTATCCAATCTCCCTTTTATTGATAAGACATGAGGGGTATTTATAAGCCTCTCCTCAAAAGGAAACTACCAAAACCCTAATAACTAGCCAAGTTATAGGACAATTGGTAATAAACCAAGTTTGGAAGGCGGTTGCATTAAATTACAGAGGATGACAAAAGGCCTAAATTTCGTGATAGAGAATTTCGCTAATTAGCTTAATTTTAAGTAAGGTGGTTGGGGCTTAATTTGGCAATGCAGGGCTTAGCGTAAATCGGGCAAGGTTTAGCGACTGCAATGTCAAATTTCTCGCTAGCTAGCGAAATTCCCTCGCTGGGCGCGAAATTGTCGTGCTGAGAAGCGAATTTCGCAAATGCACAAGGCAAGTTGGCTAGCCACTTCAATTTGCGCCATCACAACGCTTATGAAGTTGGTTGCGAAATTCAAGATTGCGACCGGGATTACAAATTACAGATTGTCAGTTTCTTCCCGCTTCCCATCCTATCTTCAACTCCAGATCTCCATTTCCTTCACCTTGCCTTTGTTTTTGCATCGATTTTTGGGCTTGTTGATGGTTGAGACTAAACTTCCAACTTCATGATCGATCATTTGCATTTTCGAGGTTGAAGTCCAAATGTGTATAAAAGTCTACAAAACAAACCAAAACACCCTCGTCGGGTATAAGTGTTACTAAGGTAACATGAACACTTCCAATTGGGATATATGACATGATTAACGATCGTTATTCAAACCTATCTTTAATATAGTAGCCTCAAAATTGCACTTTTTGAGCACTAATCATAGTGCGCGTTGCTAAGATCTGTCTTGGCCAACCTTCTCAAATCTATGCCTACAAAAAGCAACGTAAAGATAGGCAGCAATATAATTTTTACGAGACAAGCCCAGCTTGCATTACTCAATAAGACTTTACAAAATTATTATTCACTAAGCATTTTATAATACAACTCTCTCAGACTCTCTCTTTACTAAGACAAGAACACTATGTTGAACAACAACCCCCGCCTAATGGGCGTGGGCAAGCCTTTACATACAGCAACAGCATCGCGGGCCGTAACTTCGCAACCCTTCCAAAAGACATGTCCAAATAAGCTTGGATCATCGGATCATTTCCTTCAATGCTCTTTCAAATTCAGCCATCAATCAAGTTTGATCATCAAGGAGATACCGACCAACTGCTTGCACCCCATCAAACAAGTATGTCAATTGGCACTTATATAAGGTGCCTAACACCTCTAGCCTCAACCATATCCCCCATTTCATCTTAGGTTTGTGTTGCCTTTAACTAGAGATCCTTCTACATATGATGCATGTCTGGGCTCCATGCTTAAGATCAACCCTCTGCCTTGCATTACTATGGTGTGTCAGGTCGTTGTAGAATGCATTGCCCACAGTGCTCCATGTATAATTATGCCTCATGTCTTTTGATCCCACATGCACATGGTTTGGACAACGCCCTCGTGCCAGATTTGGAGGAGTAGTCAGTCTTGTGCCATTGCGGCCACAAGGCACACCATGCATGTCTAGGCTTCCATGCATGCGTGTCTTTGGTGTGTACTTCTTGCCAAAGTCTACCTTGGCCAAGGTGTGGTCTCATTCTCATGGCTTGGCTTTTGAGAGACCACTCCCCCCTTAAAGAGCATTTTAAGCTTTTTTTCAGGTTTTTCCCTCAAGAGACATCAAGGTATGCTCATAGGGCATAATAACTGTCTATTTACCATTTTGTCCCTCCACTGATCCTTCTCTTGACCGCTACCAAGACTAGGGTGCATACCAGCTGTGGCCAGTGCGGGCAATGCTTGACAACACATGAACCCTGCGGTGTGTAGTCTACCTAAGCACGCGCTGCATCCTACCATCAATTCCAAGCCTACAGGTAAGCCTTCATGCATCCCTCCATGTCCTCTTGGGCGTAGGAATAGCCCATGGGACTAATCGTGTTAGGTCAAGTTTAGGAGGGGCTCACAGTAAATACCTAGGATATTAAAGTAGTACTTACGGTTTATTAAGGTAATATCTAGGCTACCATACCTTAAACACAATTATTTTCTATGAAACCGTATTGAATCATGTATTTTGCATTCTTTATACTTTTTTGTAGTTATTCGTAGATCAATGGGCTAAAACACAAGTTTCGTAAAACTATTCCCCACCTTTTGTCAAGTTAGCCTACTTAGGCACTTTAACCTAATTCTAACATCTTTGGTTTACACAAGATGTGCCGAAATAGTCCAATCAATTAAACCTAAGACCACCCCTTTCATATAAGAAAATAGGTCATGTGATGAAATGAGCACACTAATTTGCGAGTAAAACGTACTTGTTAAGAATACATAATAGCTTAACCCCAAAAAGTACAAGTAACTATATAATGTCTTGATGTATCTTAAACTTATTTAGCTACAATTTTGATGTATATACTTAATTTTTAAAAGTTATACACCATCCGACATCATAGATGAATTCACAATTATATCAGTTAAAAAAGCAATATAGCTCGTCAACCATAAACACATATTTAACAATGCAATTCAAAAGGTATTCCTTTTGAACTCATTTCTTTTAAATTTAAATAAAATGTTTGTCCAATATCTCCTATAAGGATAAATTATTTTTACCATAAGAATACTCAAAAGTACACCAAATTATGGTTTTTACTTATAATACTAAGTTTGTTAAATTAGTGTCTTTAAATATAATCACGGCTCAAAAAAGGCTAGCCCATATTAATGCACACTTAAAATATGCACTTTTTTTAGTAGTATCCAATAATATTTTTTGAAATGCAATTTAACTTTGCGTAAATATAAGGCTCTCAACCTCATAGTCTTAGAAATATGTGTAATGACCTGCATTCAATCATGTAGATATCGTCCAATAAGGGCCATCACGATTTAAAAACTCATTTATAAGCTTTAAATGAGTTCATACTTATATCGTGTTAGGAAATTTTCACCTTAACCGAAGTGGTATGTGAGAAAGATCATTGAACAATATCTACAAAATTAGGCGCGAGTCGTTACAAATGGTGAAAGACAAATGGCTATAATAAATAACCCAAAAGGGGGTGAATTTGGTTTTTCAAAAAAAAAAATCTTTGTTAAACAAATGAAAATTTCCATTAAATCAAATAGCAAGAATAAATAGAAGAGTAAGAGAGATACAAGCTTAGTGTTTATAGTGGTTTGGCATACCCTTCCTACATCCACTTATTCTCAACCTAGAATCTGATGAGGGTTCACTAGTTTCAAGCTCTAAATCGAGTTTCCTTTTTATACACTTGGATTCCAAGCTCCAATGAATTCCTTACAATGCAGAATTATTTCAATCACTCCTTAAAGATTTCCCTCGAGCAACTATCATTCTAGCCTGGGTGTGCTCTATAAGTATGCAAGTTGATTGAAATGCACCAAAAATGAAAATGAGAGTTAATGAACAAGATTTGCTTGTTCAAGACTTTAATGCAAGAAGTATTATGGAAATAAATGAACCCTAACCTTAAATTTATAGGAGATGGGTCTTGGACATCAAATATGCCTCAGAGACCCCTCGTTTAGATAACCATGGGTGTTGTTCCGATGACTAGCTGTTAGAGCATTAAATGTTCTACAAGTGAATGTTGAGGACCAATGTTCCTCATTCGGACAACCGTTTCCCCTCATCTAGACAAGCAAACTCTCTAGAACTGAGAGTGTTTACTGTCAAACCTCATCTAGATGACCTGGGTCACTCGTCTAGACAACCCAACTACCTCGTTTAGATAAGTAAGCCTTCTGGACTTGAGAAGGACCTCGTCCGAACCTCAACCAAACGATCAACTCCCTAACCTAGTCGTGTGGATGACTTAGAGGGTCATCTGGTTGAGGCTCTTGGCTCATCTGAATGGCCTTTCTCGTCTAAACAACCTCTCTAGAGGTCATCTTGACTGCTTTTTCAGCTCAAATCAATTCCAAACCTTTAGATAACTCTTCTTAACATATTTTAGACTCCAAATGTCCAAGGTTTGATGATCAGATTCAGGTTTTAAAAGATTTTATGCAAATTAAACACTGAAAAACCAAGTTAAGAGTGATGCATGAATCTAAATATACCCTAAAGCGCACAAATACATTCATCTTACATAGGAATTTTAAGCTTGATGAGTCTTCTCTTGATGCTTGAGCTTGAATCTTCAATCCCTTATCTTCTTAGACTTAAATTCTTTCATTTCTTGAAAGAGGGATCTGTGGCTTTTGGAATGCATGATCAAGTTTCTCTAGTCACTCATCTTAAATCAGTCATTAGTAACTAATTAACTTCATTTGTTATCATCAAAACCTCAATTATACCCTTGGGCTAACCGATAGTATTAAAAGTCAATCAATAACCAACTATGGAGGTTTGTTTAACCCCGCGAGGAATGTTTTATTAATTTGGCCTGACAATCCATAAGATACAAAGAGGACGTTATGTTCATATGGGAGGTGTTGGTACATCTCACATTGGATAGATGCGGCGCAGTTCAAGGACTCTATAAGTCGGGACTCTTTCTTAACCTTTAACGATGTGTTTTAAAGTTGTGCCAACCTGCGCCTCAGCACACACCCATGTGGCGACACATTGCTTACAAACAAATCTTTACGAGAAATCCATCTTCTTGTTTGGTTTTATTTTACGCCTATATTTTTAATGTATAGCATTTACTAAACTTAGTAAATGAATTAAACTCAAAAGACCCACATATCTTTTACAGATGGTTTTGAATTTCACACAAAAACATACAAAAATACAAGCGTACAAGATAAAGCGCAAGAAATTAAAGTGTTTCCAAACTATAATGACTCATAAGATCAAACTTCTAATTAGGCTATGTAGGTTCCCTAGTTCCATTGACAGTTCCCCATAATAAAAGTAAAAAACGCCAAATGGAAATAATGCATGAATTAAATACTGAAGAAAAATGTTAGATCTCCCTATGGATGAATGAAATAACACGGTGCTGAAAAATTAATAGACTTGATTGAAACTTGGAAACAAAGTGATGAAATTGCTGAAAGAAATATTGGATTTCAATATGAAAATAATATTGTGCTAGAAGATTGATAGAACTTGAATAAAACTAGGAAATAGAATGCTGAAATTGCTGAAAACTTAATGAAAAGCTAAGATTTGTTGAAGTAGATTGACATTTAGTTGAGTTGTTGACTAGTTTGATTGATTGATTGGTTGTCCTTTGCTTGATCTTTTTCTGCTTCTTTTATAGACGTAGAGGACTTGCTGCCCAAGTCTCCATTTCTCTACTCTCTCCACTTTCTGAAGTAATTGTCCATGTCTTCCATTAAGGAAGCTTGTTCCTCAAGAACTCACACACGTTTCCATTATGGAGGTTTAATCCTCAAGAATTCTTCCACATCTTCATTGTGGAGACTTGTTCCTCAAGAATATTCCATATCAAAGACAAAACTCGGTCCCACTGGTTATTTGATAAAAGTCAGTTTGACTTCCAATATCTTTAAAATTCGTAAATATTTTCGACTTCTTTCTATGAGTTTGGTATAAACAGATTCTCGAGCCCCTTTCTTTTGGATTTTTATTCATGGGCTTGGGCTTAGGCCAAATCCCATTACTGGATCAGGCCAAATTTTCAATTTGGTTGCAAACAATTACACTATGGCTCATGGCTATATGGTATGTATTAAAGCCCAAAAAATATTATTTTGAGCTTATTTCCAACTATGAGACCCAAAATTAAACTTTTAGCTCATGATGTGGAGTTCCAACGGCATGAACGAGCCAAGTTAGATCAAGTTTAAACCTTAAACTTTTGTTCTTCCTCCACTAAAGGATATTGTCCCTCTAAAGAATAACCATTCGACTTCTTATCCAAGCAACTTAGGATTTCCTTATTTTATTCCCCAAAAGAATTTATTTTTTCTTTCTAAAACAACCCCCACTTGTTTGGAGAAAAAAAACTCTTTTACTTTACCTTCTTCATCTTCTTCCTTCTCCCTTCCTACCGTTACCATCAAGCACCGTTGTCTTCATTGCCGACGCCAATACCGGCGACGCTGACAGTCAACGTTGTCGCAGCAGCTGTCAACGCGGTTACAGCCGCCGCCAACGTGCTTGTTGCGCCATCGCCAAGGCTGCCACAATTGTTGTCAACGCTACCTTAATCGTTATGAGCGACCTATCATCAAGCAAAAACTATCATTGAAGCCGTCAACGCTCATCGCGTTGTTGCAGGAGGTCACTGTGCTATTGTCGGAGAAGATCCAACCGTCAATGTCACTGGTGCAGTTGAAAGACATTCGTTGGAAACTGCTGCCCATTCGCTGAAGCTTGTTGACGTCGACAGTTGTTCTTCATTTGTCTTCGAAGGTAAGTGATAAAACATCGAAACTTTTTTTATTTCCTTGATTGATGAATTTCTTGATTGGGATTTTCCGTGAAGAAATTGCTCTGGATGCAAATTCCAAGCTTTATTTGATGCCCAAAATTGGTGTAAATTTTCCTTAATGTAATTCGAAATTTTTCCTAAGTACGGATTTTTTCGAAGAATCATCTTGAATGTATTATCGAAAAAATTCTTTCAACCTGTTCGATTTGTTTCGAAGCTTTCCTGGGGTGTACATTATGAAGATAATCTTAAGTACACTTTTGAAAAAAATTCTTGTAAAGCCGTTTGACTATTTTCGAAAAATTTCTTAGGTACAAAAACTAGAAAATATTCATGAATGCACCTTTGAAAATTCTTGAAGTTGTTCTATTTCTTTCAATATTTTATAAGGTGCAGAACTCGAAAATATTCTTGAATGCACTTCCGAAAAAATTCTTTAAAAGTTATTCGATTGATTTGAACATTTTCTAGGGTGTAGACTCTAAAAAGAATCATGAATATACCTTAGAAAAAATTCTTTGAAGTCATTTAACTATTTCAAACATTTTTTGGGGTGTATATTTTGAAAATAATCATGAGTAGACCTTTAAAAAATTATCTAAAGCTGTTCGGCTTGTTTCGAAAAAAAATTTAGGTGTAGACCTCAAAAATAGTGATGAATACACCCTTTGAAATTTTTTTGAAGTCGTTTGATCAAGCTTCAACACTTCGTGTGTATTATGAAAATAATGATGAGTATACCCTTAAAAAAATATTTCGAAGCTGCTTATGTTTCTGAATTTTTTTAAGTAGACCTTAAAAATAGTCACTAATACACCTTCGAAAAATTCTTTTAGTTGTTTGGTTGTTTCAACATTTTTCTAGAGTGTATATTACTTAAAAATAATCATGGATATACCTTCTCAATATTTTCTTTGAAGTTGCTCGGCTTATTTTGGAAAATTTTCATAGCCGCAAACTCTTATAAAGAGTCATAAATACACCTTGGAAAAATTTCTCTCGCGAGCCGCTTTCTTACTTCGAAAAACTTTCCAGGTGTATATTATGAAAATAATCATGAATATACCTTGAAAATTTTCTTGTGTCGTTCAGCTCATTTCGGAAATTTCTTATGCATACTCTAAAATAGTCATGAATACACCTTCAAAAAAAAATATTTGAAGTCGCTTATTATTTCGAACATTTTCCAAGTGTAGAATTTGAAATAATTCATGAATACACCTTCGAAAAATTTCCTCAAGTTGTTCGAATTTGTTTCAAAAAATTTTCTTAGGTGCAAATTCTGAAAAGAATCATGAATATACCTTCGAAAAAATTCTTTGAAGCCGTTTGGCTATTTTTGAAAATTTTTTGATATGTAGAACTCGAAAACATTTATGAATACACATTTGAAAAAAAAAAATCTTTGAAACTGTTTGACTATTTCAAAAATTTTCTTGAGTGCATATTGAATGATTTTTACTAACCTTGGGTTGAGTGACCTTTCACCTAAAATTGAGCTTTTCTTTGGTAGATTGTAGGTCGTGCATTACCAAAGAATTTCGATTTGTCTACCAGTGGAAACAACTTAAAGGTAGCTTTCTGCCATATAGATTTATGCCATGTTGAACATTTCTCAGCTTTGCAGCTTTAGATTTAGACCTTTGTTCAATCGTAACTTCTTCCTTTAATTTGTTTCCCTTAGGAATTACTGTGGTTAGCTCAATGGTTTCCTGAATTTCCTAGCCACGCCTTCATCAAGGTAGTCCAATTTTTGCTTATGCTTTTGTACTTCATAGCCTATGACGACAAATGATTACTTTGAGGCTAGTTTGATCCCCTCCCAACCTTTACTGGTGGCCATCGACCTACCATTTTTGCTTGGTGGAAACAGGAGAATTGGAATGTCTTCCTAAGATGTACTTGACTTGTTGTTGGAGATTCACTGAACACTACATTGCACAGTCGCACTAACAACCATCACATTGCATTAGTGGATCAAGGTAACAATAGGCCTACCTTTTAATGTGTGTTGAATGTTTATGGAAAATTACTGAACACCGCACATGTACACTACAACCATGACATTGCATTAGTGGATCAAGGTGGTACTAGACCTACCTTTTGATGTGTGTTGATGTTTCAGGGAATAATGCCAACTCTATTGTTGATTGCAGTGGTCCTTATTCGGTGTGAATCATACCTGCATTTTGAGTGTGTTTTTCATGTATTTATATAACTCAAATGCTAGATTCACGCCCTATTCATCAAAATTAAATTAATCCCCCATTTGCTTATGTTTTGCAGGATTAAAAGGAAAATCAAGCAAAGTGATGGAAGAAATCAAGTGAAGAGGAATGGTCGATTTACAAGAGGTTGCTGCTATGACGGCGAGGCTCGCTGCAAGTAAAGAGGGAAGCTTCACGATGCGGTTGAAGGATGCAAAGTCGAGCCCCTAAGCCCGCCTAGGCGAAGGAGCGCTCTGTGCGAAGGAGCAGATCGCCGATGAAGGAGCAGTCACTCTGGCCAAGGAGGCATGCCACTTCAAGACCACCCTCAGGTTCGCCTAGGCGATCTTCGCCGAGGCAAAGGAAGAATATGCCAGATGAAGACACTTGTCTTCGCCAAGGCAAAGGACTCTTCGCCTAGGAGAAGGACGACGAGCTGGATCAGCAAACTTCGAGTTTTGAGCCCATCACTGGCCCATTTTCCAATGCATATAAATAGTAGTCTTTTAGACTTGTTTAGGGTTCGATTTTTTAAGGAGAACACCCTCCTTAGGGTTTCTCCTCTTTTCTTCTTGAATCACTTTTTAGGGTTTTTTTTTTAGTTTGACTTGATCTTGAGCTCATTTTTGAGTCGAATTGAAGATCCAGCCATCGGGGATACCTGCAGTAAAGGAGGCCGAAGTTTAGATGAGATTAATCTAATATTTGTTTTATATTAAACTCTACTCTTATTCTTAATCTTTCAATATTTTATTTGGTGCAAATATGATATTGTCAAGCCAGGTCGCTATGAGTGGTTAATTTCTCCCTGTAATGGTTGAAATTGGTGGTTGACTTATGATTTTTATTGAATGATTTTGGTGAATCTATGCTTGTGTTGAGGTTATATGTATGTGGTTTCTTTATTGTCCAGGTTTTTATCTAATTGTGGTATGCTAGAGGGTGAAGTTGAGACCTAGAGCTTAAGGGGTTCCAAAGTGACAGTTGGAAGCATCCCCTTAGGAATTGATTTTTACCTCTAATGTCCTATAATTGTTAAAATCGAATTAACTTAATCAAAGAGATCTAGGAAATTAGGAATGCCTAGTACTAGGTGAATTTTATTAAGAGGGACATCATTCAACCTTATGTGAAGGTCGTAAGGACCGAAAGAATAGATCGAAATAACATAACCCGCAATTTTATCAGATGAACCAAAGAGACCAATAAAGTTCCCAAGGACGGATTTGCCTTAGAACCAATATCACATTGTTTGACCTAGAATTGACTCAGAAGAAGAATAGAACGAGGTGTGAGAAATTAAGGGGAGATGAAAGTGTGTAAACCTCATATCTAGTTCCTCGTAAGGCCAAGAATATATTCCATTTAATCGGTATTTTATCGTTATAAGTCATAAACCCATCAATTGAGACAACTGACCCTAGTGTTAATCATTAAAGTTTTCTTTCACTTCACTTCAATCATTTGTTGAATTTCAAAAGTTAGGTTAGTTTAATTAGTTTTAATTTAGTTAATCATCATCTCAATCAACACATTTCGCTGATAGTCAAATTCTTAGTGCTCCTGGCAATTAATCCCCATTCAAACCAATTTTTCCTTGTGGGTTTGATACTTGGGTATGCTTTAATTAAAAACTACTATTATATTATTTTATGATCCATACACTTGCAGATTTGGTTGTTTTCAATTGAAAATTTATATATATACCTACTTTCTTTGAAAATATATTATGCGTAGATCAGGTACAAGTACAACATTGGAGAAATATGAAAAACAGTGGTTACAAAACCTATTGATAAATTGAACATGTACCTATATATTTGAGAAACAATGGATTAAAAAGCCTACTAGATATATGTTTATTCAAAACATAGAACAAGGTACTATTATAAAGAACTTGAGTGTTTGAGAAAACAGTGGCTAAAAAGCCTACTTCTTGACTCAAAACCTGGAAAAAACTGAATGATTGAGAAAACGATGACTAAAAAGCCTACTTCTTGACTTAAAACATAGAATAGAACCATTTCCCCAACATTAAAGGCCATAGAGTCCGCCTAATTCTTCTAGGTGATGCCTAACATGTAACGCCCCTTCCCTCGATCGCGTCAAGTGAGGGAACGTCACACAAAACAGAGAATTATTAACCTGACATTAGTGACCCATTTCAAGTATATATTCATGAAAACATAAACTTGTAAAACTGTCACCATAGTGGTGTTTAACTCATCATGTTTTTACATGCTTGAGTCACCAACTACTTATATTTACACAAGTTCCACTATCTCAAAATATTACATTTACATTTTCATTATAACAAAATTAATTCGAGGACCTATATCAGAAAGACTCCTAATGCTGTGTTGGGCCTGGCAAATGTGGGATGTCTTTGACGACCTCTTTAGTACCTACACGGATGAAACACCCGCAAGTGTTTATAGCTTAAACAGATAAAGGCAACAGATATGACCACTGCGATGGTCCTCACTACGCATACATGTAAAATAATTCGCATATCAGAATGTTTGATCTCCTATAAAAGTACATAACAGAAGGTACCCGTAGGTACACTACAGAAAAGAACTGAATTATGCCTTAGCATCAGAGTTGATTCTTTTGTTTTCTTATGTTTCATTGTTCAGATACTTATCATATAAATGTTTGCCTGTATAAACCAATAACATTGAATGAGAGGGATGCAGCACCATAGGTACCCGAAGGTAATGAAGACAAGATCGAATGTATACCAAAGCATTGAACAAACGCGCTCGCAAATTCCAAACATGAGTGTCGTGAGCATTCACTAGACGCGGTATGTCACACGAAATGTGCGCCATCACACTAAACAGGAGTGTCGAAGCACTAAACAGACATGCCTATTCATTCACTATCCGGTTGTCGCGCCCTTCTGACCAAACTCGACCCAATGGCTAGACTGGACCTGGGGACGCGGATGGCTAAATCCATTTATCTGTAAAACACATTTCATATACTTATTTTTAATGGGATATTTAATATCCATTTAAATCATATTTATGGGCTGTGAAAATATGATCTCATTACTAATACACATTATATATATAAAAATATACATCAATCATGGTAGAGAGCCCATCATTTGCTCAATTCCCATATTTATACAAGACGACATTTCTTGCCCTTTTAAAATCATTTACAAAACATTGTAGTCTATGTTTAAACATAAGTCAAAATATACTCTTCGCATGAAGATTTATACATCTTTATTTGCAATGCAAAACAATTACATGATTTTTTTTTTTTTTGAAATGAAATGTATGCATGAGACGGATCATTTACTTATACTTTGCATGATTCAACGATGACTCCGGCTCTATGGCCTTGATCTTGCCCCTATTCACTACACACCACAAGATGATAAACAACGCACTAAGCATTTTCATGCTTAGTGGTTCAATGTAGTTCTATCCTCGTTTCAATCAAACACAAAATATGTATCTTTTTGAAAACAACATTTTGGTACATTTTCAATGGTCAATGCAATAAACAATATATATGTTAATTTTTCATTCAAAACTCAAATTATGCATTCACACATTTACTTATAAGTTTGCCCTTAAACGAATTTAACCATGACTTTCAGTGCATAGGATAATGGAATCACCGGCACGATCTCACTGGGCTGCAAAAATTTAATAACACAGTATGGTCTCGCTGGGTTGCTGATTGATTATTTATAAATTAATTTTGTGTACACTACCGACATCGTCCCGTCATATCGTTTCTATGTCATTATAAATCATTCGACACAAGATTACTACATTGACCCTTATTGGTATACCAATCTATCCTTAACTCAAATATGATGGATAACATTCTCTTAAGGGCATTAATACTCAGTCATAGTAAATAACAATATTATATATATATATACCCCAATAAACACATTTTGACGTTCATGTAGTTTTTATGGCAATCCATTTGCAATCAATTTCCCAATCACTTAAGACAAATTTGTTTATGGTTAAAAACAAAGCACACATGCAGTTTTCCCATGTAAATCATTTCGGTTTTTAACAAGTCCAATATAAAGCTGCAATAAGAAAAGAAATGAGAACAACAAACCAAAAAGGTTGTCGCTCCTTGACTCCTATCCTTGGAATCCCGATCTTACTCAGGTTTCCTCGTCACCAACCCCTAATCCATCACAAACAGAAAAAATATCAGTCATGCATGCTAATGTTTTTGGTTATGGTTGATTTCTACTCAATACACCTTCACTTGTAAAATTTTCTATGAACAAATGAGTCATATTTTACCCAACTTCCTTAAATTTCATTGTTCCTCTATAAATCTATTTTATTCAGAAATTAGAATCATCCAATTTAGAGCACCGAAACTCAAGATATGTTCTAAACAACAGGGACTACTCTATTTTCAAAACATAACCAGAATTTTCCCGTAAACAGATCTCCCCTTAGACGAATTTCTGGGTACAATGAGGTCCAAATTAGAATACACTTATTTCAAGAAAATTTGTTCTCCTAGAAGTTTAGTTTACCCAGAAATTTGAATCACTAAATTTGGATGAGTGAAACTTAACTTATAGCCTAAATAACAAAACTGTCCCAAAGCACCAAAAATGTATCAAACCAGAACCAGAATTTGCCCGAAAATAGAGCCTCACTTTGACGAATTTATGGGTCCAATGGAGTCCAAATTTGAATACACTTATTTCAAGGAAATTTGTTCTCCTAGAAGTCTAATTTACCCAAATATTTAAATCACTCAATTTGGATGAGTAATGGCCAAGTTATGGCTAAAACAAAAACATGGGTTTTGGAAAATTTTGACAGCATCTCCCCTAAAACCCCAACATTTCCTTTATACAAAAATTCCTCAAAACAAATCCTAATCAAAGCAAAAAGGCTTCTTGAACTCTAACTCAAACATATATATATAAAAAAGTAGGGTTTTACCAAACCCAAACACAATCAAAGAGGAAGTTAGGGCTGGTTTCCATACCTTAAATCTCTTGAAGCTTCAAACCCTAGCTTTCTCCTTCACTTAGCTTGAATAAAAACCTTAGAGAGCACAAAAGCCTACTAATCTCCTCTTCTCCTCTACCAGACATGCCCTGTTCTCCTCTTGGCTAAACAGAGAAAACTCCTCATTCTAAGACCAAATATGTTTTAACCTCTTTTTGTCTAAGGCCACGTCAGCTCTATTTTTGCTTAAGTTTCCCCATTTTTTGCATTTTAATCCTTAAACTCCTCTCTATTTGACATTCAACTTATTACATTTATACTTTGACATATACTCTTCTTCATTTATGACCGTTGGGTCCTCATTTTGATATTTTACCAATTTAACCTTGACTCTTGTATTAATTTCGGTTTTATTTTATTTTATTTTATTTTTTCATTTAGCATTTTAATTCCGAAAAATTCAAATTTAACTTGTTTCATTTAGCATTTCATTTAGCATTTTAATAAATGACATTTTTTCATTTATTTTTTCATTTATCATTAAACTACTAGGGCTTAATTTGGGGTGCACTAATCCACTATGCAAATTCTTACTTTAAAAACCTCTATTTTTATCACTTAAAACCAATAAAATATCGAATAAATAAAATAAAATTTTATAATAGCAGAAAATGTTATATAGGAAATTAATAAAACAAAAAGGCTATTTTTGGGATGTTACACCGGTCTTAAGCAGGACTACAATTATATGTGTTTTAGAGCTTTTTATACTAGTATTTACAACATTCGTTTAGGCTTTATAAAAATAGAAAGCAAAATAGGCAGAGAAAAGGCAAGAACAAAGCTTGCCAAGAAGACAGGTTCATCGAGGCGAAGAGGCAAAGTAGTTCGCCTAGGCGAAGCATCCCTTCGCCTAGGCGGAGCAAACAATGGTCAGAATACAGGTCTTAGGTTCGCGTAGGCGAACAGAGGTTCGCCTAGGCGAACAGAGCTTCGCCTAAGCGAGCATTCCTTCGCCTAGGCAGAGAGGCATCGAGCTGGAAACATAAATGAGGCTTTTTGCCTTATTTCACCGAATACATCCAATCCAAAACAAAACAAATTCAAAACAAACCACAAAACCCAACTCAAACCAACCAAAAATACATTTATGGAAGAGTTTGGGTTTTCCTAACACAAAGAAGGAGTTAGGATAGTTTCCTAACCTTGATTATCTTGAAAGCTTCAACCTAGCTTCCTTTTCTTCTCTTCCTTACTTGAGCAAGTAGAACTCCAAAGCAAATGAAGAGAAAGCAACCAAAATGACTTCTTCTCCAACAAACCGTATGCCCTAGCTCCAAGCCAAACAAATGGGGAAATTTCCCTTCCTAGAAAACAACTTGTTGTCTTATGGGATTTGGCACAGCTTGCTCTTTTTGTTATTTAGTCCTCCTAATCACTTAGACTAACTTATCAAAATTCTACCTTAACATATAATCTTCTTGTTTTATGTCCTTTGAGTCCTTAATTGATAATTTACCAGTTTACCCTTTTCCACACTTAGTATTTAAATTTTTGAAAAATACAAATTTAACTTCTATTATACCTTAAACATGTCATAAAACTACTAGGGTATAATTTGGGGTGTTATAATTATCCCCCCCTAAAGGAATTTCATCCTCGAAATTCATACATGAACTGAAGAGTTATGTAGTATTGTGCCCTCATTGTTGATTCTGGCTCCCAAGTTTCTTCCTCCAAACCGTGGTGTTGCCAAAGTACCTTTACTAGAGGTGTAATACCCCGAATTAAACCTTAGTAGTTTTATTACAGTTTTGTAGTATAAGAAAAGTAAAATTTGTATTTTTTCTGGATTTAAGTGCTAAAAATGAAAAAGGATAAAGCCGGGATTAATACAAAAGTTAAGGTTAAATTGGTAAATTGTAAATGAGGACTTAAAGGTCATAAAACAAGAAGAATATATGTTAAAGTACCTTTACCAAAGGTGTAATATCCCGAATTAAACCCTAGTAGCTTTATTACAGTTTTGTAGTATAAGAAAAGTAAAATTTGTATTTTTTATGGATTTAAGTGCTAAAAGTGAAAAAGGATAAAGTCGGGATTAATACAAAAGTCAAGGTTAAATTGGTAAATTGTAAAATGAGGACTTAAAGGTCATAAAACAAGAAGAATATATGTTAAAATAGGAATTGTGATAAGTTCATTTGCAAATAGATGGGAGTTGGAGGACTAAATTGCAAAAGCCAAAAAAAAAAAAAAAAAGTAAGCCAAAAAATTGGGATAAGACCAAACATGGTCTTAGAAATCTTCATTTTTGGCTTTGAAGGTTAAGGCATTCCGAATGGGAGAAAAAGAGAAGAGAAGAAGGAAGAAGGAAGAAGGGAAGAAGAGAAGAAGAAGAAAATCCAAGTTTGGAACTTTTGTTTGTGAAACATTTATATGATAAGAATATGAATAATGAACAATAAGAAAGCATAAGTAATCAGTTATGCTCTGTTCTATATTGTACCTACGGGTACCTTCTGTACAAGATCTCTGTTCTGAACTCATACAGGAGATATGAAAACCACGTTATAAGAATTATGTTATATGAAAACTCTATTATAGAATTCTGTCATATGTAAACTCTACAATATGTATTTTTTTTATATGTATGTGGACCACTTCAAGTAGTCATATTCTGTTTCCTACTAAGCTATAAGCTTAGCACGAGTATTTCATCCGTGTAGGTACTAAAGAGGACATCCGGTATTCTCGTGATTCAGCCGTACAACACAATAATAGGAGTCCACCTGATGTGGGTTTTGATTTTTGGTTTTAGAATGTAAATGTAAAAGTTTTTGTAATAGTAGAATTTGTTTCTGTACAAGTAAATGGGACTCAGGCATGTATATACAGGACATTTAAATACCACTTGGTGGTAATACTAGAAGTTTTATTTCATAATGAAATTATTTATGAAATGGGCCCACCAATGTGTTAGAAAAGGTGTTCAAAGAGTCCCAAGCCCCGCATCGCACCACCTCTTCGCCTGCTGTAGTACAAATTGAGTGGTATCAGAGCGTAGGTTTAGGCGTTTCTGGATTATCAAAGCCTAGGTTTTGGCGATTCTAGGAAAACTATTAGGTTAAAAATGTACCTACATGGTATTGTGTTGGCCTAATGTTGATGTCCTTGTTTTGTCTATTGTTTAGAATTGATCAATCCCAGGAAGCTGTGGAAGGAACAGCTGAAAGCGTAATCCTATGGATCTTGATCCATCTGTCTCTGGTCCGTTTGACTCAGCTATAAGTGATCATGTGTCATCCGAAGCATTGATAAAAATTTCTCAAGATATGGAAAGGGTCTTAGATAGACTCACAGCCCCAAGAGCGCCAATCGATTCTATAAGAAATCATAGAGTAGAAGAATTCCATGGTACAAGTTTAGAAGAGTCTGATAAAGCTGAGTTTTGGTTTGAGAAATTACAAAGAGCTCTGGACGAAGTAAAATGTCCACCTAAACAGATGGCCCAATGTGTCTCTGTCGCAAGGTGCGACTTATGATCAGGAAGCACTTAAGAAATCCATCGCTTCCAAAAACCACTTCATGGGACCCTCTTGTCCGAGAATTCCCTGCATGCCATGTCATCGACGACCATAAGGAGACCAAGTGGAAGCACCCCGAATATGAAACAGCAAACTGGAGCAGTGGTCGAATATGAAAAGGAGTTTAGCCGCCTTAGTAAGTATGAACCAAAACTAGTCCTTATTGAAAATTTCCAATGTAGACAGTTTGAGGATGGCCTAAAGGAGTCCATAAAAAGGTACCTCACGACCAAGCATCGCTGCAAGTAGTGTGAATTTTATCACCGTGCGCGCCATGAAAATAGAGAAATCATAAATAAAGAGTCGAAAGAATCGAGAGAGAAAGTTCTCTGTGAGGTGGTTCATCTTTCCTAAGTAAAGGACTAGAGAGTCTCAAGTGGACTCGGTACAAGGTTCTGCTACAAGAGGTAGGAGACAAGGTCTTACTATGACACAGGGTTTCAATAGAGGCATGTCAACCCAACAAGACAAAAGACCTGAATGCTCGCACTGTCACAAAAATCATTATGGTAGTTGTAAACAGTAACCAGGGGTTGATTTCGATACGGAAGCGCAAACCATCTGATAGCAAATTGTCCGCGAGGATCTGGGAGTTCCAGAAACCCTCAAGGAAGTAGTAGAGGAGGATCAGATGTACCTCCACCGATGAGTGATAGAGGTAGCGAGTGAGGTAGTTTGGGGCAGCAAAGAAGAAGTATTGTATCGGAGATAGTAACCGTCACTACTACAACCTCAAATGAGCTTATGCTATGAGAGCTCATGAAGATCAGATGTACCAAGGTGATTGTCGGTAATTTCACTCTTTTATAACATTGAAATGCATGTTTGGGTGTATCTAGGGTTCTACACATTCTTATATATGCATTTTGAACAATTGAATGATAAATACATCGTAGAGCTCCTTGTGGCATATGACATGCATGTTACCGCCCCCGCATAGTGTTAGAGTCAATCGAGTGTATAAGAACTGTCCTCTAATGGTCCATGATAGAGAGTTTTCGGTTGATCTGATTGCTTTGCCTTTCCATGAGTTTGATTTGATTTTGGGCATGGATTGGTTATCCAAACATTAGGCTATAGTTGATTGTGATAAGAAAACAATAGTGCTTAAATGTTCTGACCTATCAGAAGTAACTGTACATGGGATTCGATCTGACTCAGTGTCAAATGTAATCTCTGCTATGCAAGCCTAACATTTTCTTAGAAAAGGTTGTGAAGCCTTTTTGGATTTGGTGCTTGACTCTAAGAGGGGACAGGTAAATCTGGAAGACATTCCAGTGATAAAGAAGTTTCCTGACGTGTTTCCCAAGGAATTACAGGGTTTACCACCAGAAAGAGAAGTAGATCTATCTATTGAAGTTAAAAATTCTGGATCTAATTCTATTTCTAGAGCACTCCTACCCGTATGGTCTAACTAAACTAAAAGAGTTGAAGACTCACTGCTGTGAGTCAGTTTGGACAAGGGACTTCGTCTCACCTAGTTTCACCCTGGGGTGCACCGATTTTGTTTGTCAAAAAGAAAGATGACATCACGGATGTGCATTGATTATCGGAGTCAAATAAGGTAACAAAGAAAGAATAAATATCTCGTTTCCGAGAATAGAAGATTTTTTTATCAACTGAATGAGCAAGGTCTTTTTCTTAAGATAGACTTAAGCATCGTGGATATTATCAACTTCGAGTGAAAGATGTTGATGTCCCTAAAACAACCTTTCGAACCCGATATGGCCATTATGAATGTTTAGTAATGCCTTTTGGGTTGACTAATGCACTGGCCGCATTCATGGACTTGATGAATAGGGTATTCCACCCTTATTTGGATCAGTTTGTAGTGGTATTCATAGATTATATTCTGGTGTGTTCTAAGGATGCACAAGAGCATGAACAACATTTGAAGATAGTTTTACGGATCCTGAGAGAGAAAAGGTTGTTTGCCAAGTTAAGTAAATGTGACTTTTGGCTTAAGGAAGTGTCATTTCTAGGCCATACTGTATCTACAGAGGGTATTAGAGTTGACCCTGCGAAAATTGAAGCAATTGTGAACTGAAAACCACCTCAAAATGTAACAGAGGTGAGAATTTTCTTGGGTTTAGCAAGGTACTATCGACGTTTCGTAAAAGGATTCTTTGTCATAGCATCCTCACTTACTAAGTTACTCCGGAAAGGGGTGAAGTTCAAGTGGGATGACAAGTGTCAATCAAGTTTTTATCAGTTAAAGAAAATATTGGTTGAAGCACTAGTGTTAATCACCACTAGAGAATACACCTTATATATAGTGATGATTCCGCACTGGGTTGGGATGTATTGACGCAGATAAAAGTGGTGGCATATGCTTCCGTATTAATGAAACCACATGAGCAAAATTATCCCACACATGATCTAGAGTTGGCAGCGGTAGTGTTCGCTTTGAAAATATAGCGATTATTTACTAGATGGTGAAATAAAATATTTACAGATCATAAGAGTCTTAAGTATATGTTAACTCATAAGGAACCAAACTTGAGGCAACGTCGGTAGTTAGAATTGTTCAAGGACTATGATAGCATAATTGATTACCACCCTGGAAAAGCTAATGTGGTGGCATACGCATTAAGTAGCAAAACAATTTTTGTTTTATCCTTGAAACACTGTGCATGGAGATTTGCATATGATGGAGCTTTGTTAGCTCAATTGAGAGTTATGCCTAATTTGAAACATATGATCATAGATTCTCAGAAAGATGATATTAAGTTACAAGAAAGAGTACAATTAGTCAGAAATGGAGACAAGACTGACTATGGTATAGAAGAACATGAGGGTTGATTATACAAGAATAGATTATGTGTACTGAATATTCAAGAAGTGAAAAAAAAAAAAAGTTAATGTATGAGGACACAGTTGTTGACCGAACCAAAACACATATGCTAATATATCACATCAGTGTCCAAGGACTATTACCTAATCCCTGACAATGATGCCAACTAAACTTGTTGCGTGAGACCAAATGTCATATACACATGTTTATAAATAAAATTACCAAATGACTATTATCTGTCTCACCACCTTGCCATAAAACTTGTTGATATTATCATATAAACCAAAATTCTCCTAGAGTAAATCATTTTCAAAGTTTATTTGGTCTCGACATTCCCAAGTAATGTGTCGACAAGTAATAAATGGATTTAGCGTATATCGATCCCACAGAGATTCAAGAATTTTAAATCAACTACCCTCGACTACTCAATCTCCATACTATTCGGGACCAATTAAATGATAGTAAGATCTAGCATTAAGGTGCTAGAAAATTAAACGAACAAAGGGAAATAACTGAAATGAACAATAAACTTGAATATAAAGAATAAAGAATAATTAATAGTTAGGAAAAATGAATAGAAATTGAATAATTGTCGTTATATAACGATTAAGATCAATGCTTACAAGTAAGTATCAATTCCTGTTGTCAACTTGTTAATTTTGTCAGAATTTATATTTCAAAATCGTCTATGCTAATAGTTCACCGGATCTCTCCACACTTCACATTTCATTATCTAATTCTTGACCCGATTCTTCGAATACGTGGAATTAGGGGATAACTACTTTTAATGTGGACTCTTAATTCCGTATTTTTCTTTGCAATACTTCATACCTGATTATGACTGCAGATAATTCTCAAGTTCACAGGGAGATCAACCTCTGTGTTATCAAATTTAATAGATCACCCATTTATCTCAGCTAACACCTGGATTGGCTACACTATTCACCGAGGTGAACTCTCTGCTTGTTTAAATTGATAACTCATTCAACTCGTTCTTGATTTCAAGTGGGAAGAGGATTTAT
The DNA here is from genome assembly GCA_016808115.1 of Tetrastigma voinierianum. Lineage (NCBI taxonomy): Eukaryota > Viridiplantae > Streptophyta > Magnoliopsida > Vitales > Vitaceae > Tetrastigma > Tetrastigma voinierianum. The sequence continues at coordinate 64,802 of JAEQBH010004861.1, read as the reverse complement.
CAAGTAAACTCACAAAGCTCATTAGACTTCTAATAGCGTTAATATACCTTCACAGTAAATATTCATAACTCCTGTGGATTGTCATCTCGTGTCACCGTAGGACCTCTCAAATCGTATAATGAAACATTTAATACGGGGGTATAAGAAACTCCGATATTCAAATCAAAAACTGTAAACCCATAACCGAAAGTAAATTCATAAACTCGAAATTGCAATTTGTCAGAAATAACAATGTGAAAGATAATTTCTCGACAATAGCATTCACTTCTTTAATGGAAGCCGGGTTCTCAATTACCGAATTACACACTACAAATATTCTCCGATCACAAGAATAACCCGCATTTCGAAAACCGGATGTTTAATCTTAAATTTGTCTGAACTTCAACATTCCAGGTAGTAATTTGAAAAGAATTGAATTCTGCATTCAGCTTTAGCTCAAAACGATAACATCCAATTCCAGAAAATAAAAGAAAAATAGAACGATAAATCTAATCTAATCTCTAACTATCAACATTGAAGAAAAATAAAAGAAAAGAAAAGAAAAGAAAACTAAAAAGAAAGAGAGTGAGCCTTCAGCTATCCAGACCTCTCGTCTGTGGCCGCCAAGCTGCCTTCCTCTTCTGGATAGCTGCGTATTTATAGGGTTTTTCAATTGGGCCCTAATTCCAATGCAGTCTTTGTGGATTCCAAAGTTAGTTGGCCCATGTTACCGCTCGTCGCGACCACTCCTTGTCGCGACATAATCCATGTCACGACCTCAACTTCTTTTGTCTATGCGTACTTTGAACTCGGATTAATAGTGATGTCGCGACATCATTCTCTTCACGACATCAACTATTAAAATGAAATGCATCCTTCAACTGATATTCCGATGTCGCGATCTCGTCTCTTGTCGCTACATCTCTTATAGCTCAGAGATTTGATCTCGTATTTTCCTAACAATGTCGCACATCGATATCTTGTCGCGACATCACTTTATGGGAGCTTCAACCTTCAACCTGAAAGGTGTCTCGTGGTCGCGATTTCGATCTCGCGTTCGACATCAACTTCTATGGGGTTGCAATTTTCACTTGATGGCTTTTGGTGTCGTGATTTCAAACTTTATCGTGATTATCAACTAAATAAAATTCGGCCTTTCCAACGGAATTTCTACAGTCGCTAATTTCCGCCCCTTTGTCGCGGATAAATAGCTTCATTTCTTTTCTTTTCATCTGGAGTGTTCCGATGTCGCGACATCGATCTCATGTCGCGACTCGACTTAGTTCTCTCGAGCTCTTCAATCGGTCGTTTTGGTGTCGCTAATAACAATCTCTTATCGCGACTTTCAACCGGCCCTCCTCATGTCGCGACTCGACCACCGCCGCGACCAAATACGTTTTCCGCAAAGATTCAACTTGTCTTCTGATGTCGCGACATCAATCTTTGTCGACATCAACTAAAGGATCTGCAGGTTTCAATTGTTTTCTCATGATGTCGCGACATCAATATGTTGTCGTGACATCAACCGACATCGACGTTTCAACTTCGCTTTACCAGATCTTTCCTTGATTTGCTTCGCCGTCGCGACATCAATCCCTGGGTCACGAGATCACTTCATGCCTCCACAAGTCTCAATCGCTCGCCTCGGCGTCGCCAGACATCAATATCTTGTCGCCAATTTCACTTCATGACTCGCAGCCTTTGAACCGTGGTTCCCGGCGTCAACACTTCGACCCCACGTCGCGACCTCAAATTCACCCCCTTTACAGCTCTTTCTCAGCGAGCCTTCAAGGTCGCGACCTCGATATCTTGTTATCCATGTTAGTACTCGTGATCGATTTCTTCAATTTCCTCGAATGTTTGACCTCATGACTGACTGTAAACCCCAAAACCGCAACATGTTAGCCAAATGTTTATTTCGCCCGCTATTTTCTCGCATTTTTACTCCACCGCACTGATTTTTCTCACCTGTGATTTCCTTCTTTCTTTTTATGCACTTCCTCAAATAACAAATTTGGTGAGTTTCTTCATCTCGCATCTTAATTATTCCTTTTACATTAAAATCAACAAAAAAATGGACTAAAATAGATGACTTTAAGCTCACTGGGTCAGCACTGCAACTTTTTTATTCGTATAGAATTTCGATATGTCTTTTTTTAGGGGAGTTGTAACACCTAATAGACTATGTAGTTTTATTACACTTTGTAGTATAAGAAAAGTAATGACATTAGGATCCTACCCATCCAAGGGCCATGATTTCTATTAATAGAAAAAATGTGAGTTTGAGTTTCAGTTTTGAAAATCAAGATCAGAATCGCCTAAAAATAATTCTAGAATTTTATAATAATTTTATTATATATTCGGTATGAATTGAGCCAACTTGGGTTTTGCTTGAAAATGATAAATTGTTAAATCATGAAAAGTGAAAATAATATGTGAGCATATGATTAAATATACATGCTAAATGATAAATTGATTGAACCCAAAAGAAACCTAAGTAGAAAAGGCAATTTTTGAAATTTGTAAAATGAGACCTAAGGGTCAAATAATAAGCTTAAATGCTAAAGCATCATACAAATGAAAGTGAAATGAATACCAAAAATGAGAAAACGAGAAATGAATTGGGTGTAAGCCAAACAGGGCCTACACTTAAATGAAAAGACCAAATGTGGTCTGTGGTTATTAACATTTGTGCATCTATGCCAAAACGCTTTCGAGAAGAGCGAGAGGAGAAAGCCAAGGTCAGAAGAAGAAGTGATTTTCGTGAGATCATCCCCACTTATCTAAGTGATGCTTATTCAATGAAGAAGATCCAAGGGATCATGGGTCAAACAGGATCACCTAACCTAGGACCAAGATTAATCCAAGAAGGCAAAAAGAAAGAGATAGATCAGTTTGTTCATCTTCTTATTCTTGTTTGGATTTCAGAAATGTTTCAAGTTTCAAATGTATAAAAAACATATTGATTGTTTTAATTGATTCGGGAGGTAATTAATCAGAAATGTTTGCATATGAAAATTGCATGAGTATTAAAAATAGAATCACAGGCTAAATATACATATTGTAATCAGGAGTTTAAGTTATAAAGGATTAATGCCCTTAATAGAATGTTAACCGTTTTAATTTTACATTAATTAATAGATTGATATACTCAATATACAAATTAGCAAAGATCGCGAATAAACGACATGTGTCACTCCGATCATTGTTCCAACAGACAAGATTGCTAAGATTCACTAATTGGATTTTATTAACCCACGTTGTACTCCACAGTACTGGCGATCGCGGGTTTATAAAATGTTTTACAATCGTACTCGCAACTCAGCTGTGGAATTTGATGAGTCTAAACTCATTTGATTTTACATATTTTCTGAGCTTGGTCAAGCAATCATGGATTCACAGCGTAAACTTTGCAATTTGTCAAATCAATTTTCCATAAAAGTATAAATGTGTTTAAAACCAAGCAAAACCAAGAAATCAACCCAACAAAGAATCACTTACATCACCAGATCGCGATTGGTGGAAGAAGAAGACCTTGCAAGCCAAGTCGTGTGACTCGGAATTGAGGCTGCCACCAAGAAAATGTGGTCAGACAAAAGTTAGCAATCAAGGAATACCTTAGTCAGACACCACTGATAAACGCATCGTTTATCGAAGATAATCGAGAGCGCGACGTTGATCATAATGCGACAGGATCAGTTGTCAGCCACAGCGATAGCTAAATGAAGTGTAACTATAACGAAGAGCCCTGTCGCCGGCATCGCTGAACCGGCCTCAAACATTTAAGTTAAAATCGATCAGAGCAGGCAGGAGGTCGCAAACTTGGTTGCGACATCATGATCAGCCAACGATCATCATTTCGTGTCGCGAACCGGCAAAGAAAGTTGTATCGCGGCGAGTACTGGGAAATACATGCGGTCAGAGTCGACATCACCTTGTCGCGACCGAATAGGTTGAAGAAGGAAATCGTTGCAACAGCACTAGAAATAAATGTAATATGGAACAAATATCAAAGAGAGCTCCAACATCACACCTGAGGTCATGACTTAAATTCTGAAAAGAGATCATACAGGTCACCTATCTAAAGAAATACGACTGAAGTCAGCAAAGGTCGTAAATGCACGAAACTTCAAAAAACCAAAGCTCAGAATATAGTAGTATATGAAAAGGTCTATTTCATTGTCGGACTCGTAAAACTGTGAAGAAGGAAGACAACTAGGTCACGACGTGAAATCCCGTGGTTCCATACATTTGGTCCTTAGAAATGAAAGAATATATCGCATTATTAACGATGTCATCATTCAACTAGCAAATGTTAATGAATTTAAGTCATTAGTAATATGTTCAATCAACAAAGAAAGTAGTCAAAGGAAACTGAAATAACACTGTGAGGTCGCATTTCTTTTTAATTGACTGGTTTTATCGCCTGTTTCTGACAATATAATAGACAATGCTAGAATCACTTCACTGTAAAGTAAACTTATATGAACTAGTGTATAGTTTATAGAATTTATTTTATTTTGTTTATTTTTCTTCTGAATTTTCTAGACTACCCGCAAATCAGAACTTAAGAAATAGTTCTTGTCAAGTATTATCTCTTAAATATCATCAAATTTATGAAATCTTGCATTAGCCTTGCCAATTGTTTTTTCGTTAATAAGATATATGGATGCAGCGTGATCAATGCCCTACTTTTAATAGTAATGCAGCATTGAACGTATTAACGATTTGATTTACGCTTAGTTACAATCTTTTCATGAGTAACTATCGAGAAATTAGCTTGATTATTTTTTCGGGTGTTTACTTTTAATTTATAAAGCCTCTATATTAGCTATCGAATAGCCAGCTGAGGAGTCACCATCGATTTCCAAGATGCCTTCTATTGAAATGAAAGTCGAGATTCGAGATTTGGAGTATTCACAGGCTGAGCTCATTATCGATTTAGTCCGGCCGAGTCAGTGCCATTCTTGATAAATCTCATTCGCTACCGGTCGAGGGAGTAATCGTAGAGTTACCACTGCATGAGTCAGTCGAGAGCCCACCAGGGAAAGGGAACTGCCGCATTCGGAGGATGAGCCACCACTGCGGTAGAAACTCTGTGCCCTGCATGAAATGCAAAGATCTCACACAGCAATTGGGTGTGAAGTATTTGGCAAAGGTAATGCCTGTATCTACACAGTGGTTGAGTCACAGTGAAGTTTGCTTGAAACTGCTTCGAGAGAAGAATCTGACAGAACTACCTTGTAGGCTTAGAAATTTGATAAATCTGCATCCAGCCTGTAGCAATGTATTATGAATCGAATTAAGCTCTGAGGTTACGATCTTTACCCAATATATTTCGTTATCATTGCTTTTAAATAACATCTGTCTTTGATAAGCACAGATTTTATGCTTTAGTTCAAAGGCATTTTTGTGAGTTTGTGTGGCACAGATACTGACTTAAAGATTGTATTTACTACAGATAGACTGTAGATCAAGAAGGTCATAGACTAGACTCCTTATTTAAATCCTGAACATTGTTATCTATCAAACTGCCAAAATATATCCCAAGCAACATGGTCAAAGAAGAGAAGTGTAAAGGCCTTAAAACTATGGATTACAACAATCTTTATTCTATGCTCGCTTTTCATATGTAATTAAACTTCAATTAACAGAAGCCATGAAGAGCCTTACACTTCTTGTGTTTTTTATGTTACTTTGGGATATATTTTTGTCATTGATTTGATACTCCTTTCTTTAATGTCTTATTTAAAATATGGTCTGGGGCCGTATGACACTCGCAAGTGCATGTCATACAAGTGTAAATTCGAATGTAAGTCTATATCATCTCATAGATTGGTATGAATTTAGATATCAACCACCAACCACTGAAATTCTTCGCTTATTTGGACTAAAAAAAAAGAAAATATGATGAAAGTTTTATCTAGAAAATAAAGATCCTAGATTCATTTACTAATGTTGACAAAATGAAACAAAATAATTAACAAGAAGAAAAATGATAACTAAAGATTTGATCAACCGCCTCAGAAACGAAACTATCGTTGAATCTACAATGAAACAATCAATTCTACACGAAAATACATTGCTCGTTTATGTAAGGATCTGGATTTGTCCAAGATTTCAATCTTGGAATTGATTTCTCCATATCATCGGTTGAAAACCTTGTTTCAAGATAATTTCAAACCATGCACCAGATTTCCAATTTTCTTAAGATCTGGGCATTTTTCTTCTCATCACTTCACACCCACTTCTTGATGATCTACAGATCTTGCATTTCCCTTTCTCAGATTTTGGCAAAGTTTCACCACTTAATTGGTGCTCATCCTCCTGGGTGACTCATCGTTCATCCCTCTCATTAGCTTCAAATAATAATGTATTGAAACTTCCTTAGATTACAGAACCTTCCTATTTATACTATAAATACTCTCCAAATCCTCCTAAATTATGAGCGCATGGAGGATTATCAAATGAACTGTGAGTTTCACAGGTCACATCAATGGTGGTTATATAATTAAAATGAATGTTCTCACCCGTAGAATCTCCAACTCGTGTCTTGCAGGGCATCCATGAAATCCATCAAGATACATTCCTCAACTGTATTCGATACTATACTATCAGGAACTACTATTCTAAAACTACAATCTAAATAAGTAATCCAACCCAATGACTTCAATCATTTTGTAGAAAGACTCAGAACTTAATCAGAACTGAAATCCATTGAGCTACGTTCCAATTGAATGTATTACGATTAAAGAAATGGAGCAATCGATCACGCACATCCACTATAATCGCAATGAAACTGAAAAAAACACCTGTAAATTTGTCTAGATTTCATAAACTTGCAAAGTGAGACTTTAAGAAGATAAGAACAGAATAAATTCTCAGCTGCGCTGCTTTCTACTACGCCAGGTAGATCGATCCAAAGAATTCAAGAAGAAAGAAAAAAATTAAAATAAAATTACTTCTAAATTATACGCCGAGTTCCTCTTCATTCCCTTTTCTAGGTAGTGAAGACTAAGCTACTTTACTATTCTAACATTGTCTATTTATAACCTACAAAAGAACGGCCGAACCCCAAAAAGCTCAAAGGGAATTCTAAAAGAAAGCCTGGAAGCATCGTCTGTGTCGCGACCTCAAATCGTGTGTCATGTAATTGATTTTTGTTTTCTTGTTCAAGCCATACCTTGTTACTTCATATGTAATCAGATTCCTTGCACTGCCGATCATGGTCATGACATCGCTTCAGGGTCACGACTCATTAGCTTAGTGTTTCAATAGTTTGACAAGCCACGACCACGATTTCAATGCTGCGACCTCGCTGTCTTTCCCTTATTATGGTTTCGAGTCACACCTCGCCTCGAGTCGACTTCTTTCCTTGTTACCGGACGCTGCAACTTTAGCTCTTGTAAGCTGCACCATACTTCGCTTCTATCGCCTCGACTTCAGCCTGACTTTCTTTTTCTAAACGCTGACCTCGCTTCAGGGTCTTCCGCCCACAGGCTGATTTAAGTCGCTAATTCTAAGGTGATGTCGCGACCTCTTTCGATGTTCATATTCTTCTTCCGTTTCCCCTCAACTTCACCTCTTGTTGCAACCAGCTTCCTCCTTTCCAACTCTTCTATTCCAAGTCACACCGGGTGAGTGTCGCGACCATATTGCCTTTTTTCCGCGATGGCTTCCAAATTGCTCAAAGTAGTTGTGACCGGATTTCTTTGCTCGCTTCTTCTTCGCGTCGCGACTAATGAGTGGTCGGACATCGCTTCAGGGTCCTTGATTTATCAAATGGTCAGAACTTCAGCCGCAAGGACTTGCTTTTGATCTCGCCTGTGTCGCACCCTTTGTTCTTCAACTCTAATTTGGTCAGCAACTCAATCTTTATGTCGGCACCCCAGCCCGCCATGTCGCGACCTCAACGTATACCGCGACCTCAAATGGGGCCTTCATTTAAAACTAGTTGAAATATTATCAAAGACCCTCAGGCTTCATCGACGATCCATCGCACTCGTATCGACGCCAGACCTCAGCTTGTCTTCACCTGGCTGGTCGTGGCTGATTTGATCGGGGTGAGGCGGTGTTACACCAAGATCTCTTCCTGATTACTTATTTTATCTCAATCCATACTTTCTTCACGAACCTCAATCCCCAAGCTCGTTTACTTCGCTACTAAGGCCTTACTTTCCTCATCATCGATCTGTGATGTCGTGACCGCCATAAATACATTTTCCGTTTTTACCGATTTTCTTATGCTATAATTTTTCGCAAAATTAAATTTATTTTTTCAACATCTGTTTATGATAAGAATCAACAAATTAACTTGTAATAACCAGAAAATGGATTAAAATCAAATGAGTTTTTAGACTCATCACGGACCGTAATTTGATTCCGATATCCTCGTATGCTTCAAAAAACATAGTTAAATTTTGGCATGCGTAATCAATTAGACTTCAAATTGTCGATATATTGGGAATTGAAAAGCATGATTACAAATTGAAATGAAAAGAGCATTGTAAAATGCATGATATGGTTATAAAATGATTTGTAACATATTAGTAGTATATTTGGGAGCAGACTGGTCAGAACCATATAAATGATTGTATATGAAATAAGATATATCATTGAAATTGATCATCCAAAAAGATTTTGGAAAAAGTTTTGTTTAGTAAAACTCAAGGATTATCAAACCGAAACCAAAATGGAATTGTATAGAACCACTAAGCATGAAATGCTTATGGAGGTTTTTATCAATGACAGGCAAATTCAAAGAGGCAAGATTGGTTTTAATTCATGCTCGAGAGCCTCATCTATCCAAAGTTCACTAAGCATGTCTGGCCACATGCATCCTCTAAATTCATTTTTTAGCATAACGTTTGTTCAAACAAAAGGGAGCCTTCAACTCCAAAATTACTTGCACTCAGATTCAAATTTGATTTTGATATTATGTTGTAAATGGCATAAATGCAATTTTGGTTAAATGCATATTTTTGTGAAGAGAATTTAGTTTAATTTGTAAATGTTTACGGGTCATCAAAATCACATCGCTTCAAAGATTTGAGAACCAAAACATTTATATTAAATAAATGTTTTATAAAGATAGGTAAATACGCCCTTTGATCCATGGATCCGCCAACCGTCTGTGTCAAAGCTGGGGGGCGCTACATCGCATCAATGAGAACCCGCTTGCTCGAGTCACCACTTACTTTTATTTTTGATTATTACTGGAAAATCAAGGTGAACAAAAACCCTCATTGACTCCGTTTAGGATGTAGTGCGGATCCATGAAAACTAGATTTCAAGTCCGTGATCATTTTATCATGTACCTCAAAGAGGTAGCACCTTCAGTTCTAACCCTATTTCAGCAAATGAATTGGGTACACGGGACTACATGGTCAAAGATCAATCGATCACCGTGCCGTAAAACATGACCCGAATCACACCAACCTACTTAGTATCTAACATGCATAAACACTTTGTTCAAACAAATAATGGGTGTACCTGTGGCCTAATAAGAGTCGCATAAGAGGTCACCCATTAGTCAATGCACCACAAACATCAAAGTCCAAACACCATATATGTATATAAAATGTAAATACCAAAGCCCAAGCATGTACCCTACGGTCTTAGCCATGCGTCAGTAGAGATAAGGTTAATAAGAACAGCACACAACACGCATCCATGATCAATTAACCAAAGTTCGGTTCAAATGGAAGCAATCGGAAAATGAGGGATTCAAAATGTTTAGTTCTTTCTCAACACCTCCAACGTGACAATCATCAACTACAATCAATTAATTATTAAATTAAACTCACCTAACCCTAAGGTCTTAGTCTCAGAGATAGGTCCCCTCCAATTCAAGTTAGTTCGCTTAGGACCCCAAATAAGTGGCCCACAAAATGCATTAGTAACGCTTGAGCCTCAATGGATTCGGGAAATATGAAAAGTGCTAAAATAGGGGATGCCCATAAGTCGTCCTATACAACCAATTGAACAGATTCTCAACTAGTCCAGAACCGATTGAAAAATTCCTAAATTTCAACAAATATTCTTAATTAATAAGGAATCAAGAACTACATAGATTCTCGAGTCTTGATGAGTAGAACCGACCGAAACAAATAAGATGCTCTAATCGCTATCCTTGAAAAACCCAATTTATGTCCGTCGATCTAGTCTCTAATCGGCTGCTGGTTTGAGAACAAATCTCATTCTTAGAAACATTCTGGCGATGAGTAAGAAACCTAAAAGCAACGGTATGATTCCGACTCGATGAGTGAGAACCACACAAAAGATGCCTAGTACTTAATCATGTTCAAAAATAAAACTTAATGAACCCGGTTGATCCGTTTCAACCATTTATCCGCTGAGAGCAGTTCTCAAAATTTTTAGAATCTTCTCACAGTAGTCAGGGAACCAAACAAACGAGTAATACTGACTTGAGTCATCAAGAACTGACACAAACGATGCTGCCTGTACTTAAATCATGTTCTTATAGAATCTTAATGAACCAAAATGACCAGCCCCAACCGCTCATCCAATCGAGTAGCTTCAAAAAATTTTAAAATAATTCTTCGCGTATCTGTGAACCAAAAAACACTGGAGTACAATTCCAATTCCGAATGACTGAACCATGTCAAACGATGCCTAGTGCTTCTAAATGAGGTCGCAAACATCAAAGGCAAAGACAAACACAAAAGAAAACAACTATCCCCTCCCCATTTTTCTTTCTTTCTCTTTCTCGGCCCAAAACTGTGCATCCACTCCTTCAACCAGTAGAAGTCCTCTTCAAAATGGAGAGACTACGCTAATTGATTTAGGGGAGAATCTCTCTTTCTTTTTTCTTTTCTTTCTTTCTTATTTTCCTTCCCTTTTTTCTTTCTCTCCTGTCGCTTTTGTTCTTCTTTTCTTTCTTTTCTCTCGAATCACTCCGATTTTGAAAACTTCAGTCCTAGGAACTCCCCCAATCAGTCTCAGACTTCCCAACCCATAAACACCTCTTTATTCTCAAGGTCCATAGCCGTCACATTTACTTATTTTCAACCACCCAAGATCCAGTGGACCTGCGTGGCCGTAGAGACCCAAAACCTGTTCAAGTTATGCCTAGGATTGATTCTGGGGCTTACGGGCCCAAACCACAGGATTTCAGGGGCCCCAAAAAACGTCAACAAAAGCAAAGGCTCCACGTGCATCTGATGAATCGAATTGTACAGCTCCCAACTGTCGATCCGACGAGAAAATCTGAAATTTATAGAATGCCCTGGAAGAGCAGAATCCAAAAAGAAACAGTGCATGATTTTGAGTTTAGAGCTGAGGAAGATATGACCAAACAAGCCTGCAAGCCGATTTGAACTCAAGCTGGCATGAATCCTCAAATGTAAATCCGGCTGAATCAGCCGAGCTAAGTTTCCACCAGTCGATCCACAATAAAATTTCAAATTTTGTCAAAGACTTTTCAATGAGTAGAACCAACAACAAAAGAAACAGCGGTACGATTTTGAGTTGATAGAGGAGAGCAAGGATTGAAACAAGTCCAAGTGCCCAACTGGTTATTACTCCAATAAACTCGATTATTAAAACCCTGGGCATGGGGAGGCACTTGCTTCCTATGGAACGACCAATAACCAAAAAAGAAGCCACGATGACACTCCGAAGTGAACTACATATGCACTCACGACCACAAGCCCACCCGAGGCCCGCAGATCCCACTGCCTAAGGCCCTAAGGAAAAGAGAGAAGAATGTATAAGGAGTGACCCATATGATAAATGAAAGTATTGAGGGACAAAATTTAGGATCTATATTTTTTCTGATTAATTGCTAAAATGGTGTGATAAAGTTTTAATTAATACAAAGTCAAGGTTAATTGGTAATTACAAAAAGAGTGGACTTAAGGGTCATAAAACAAGAAGAGTTTAGGAATTGTGATAAGTTCATTTGCAAACATATGGGAGGTAGAGGACTTTTGTACTTCAAAAGCCAAAAAAAGAAAAGTAAGCCAAAATCGACAAGACCAAACATGGTCTTAGAAATCTTCATTTTCGCTTGAAGGAGCCAGTATTTGATGAGAAAAGAGAAGAGAAAATAAGAAGGAAGAAAGAGAAGAAGAATTAAAATCCAAAGCTTGGAACTTTTCGGAACACTTCCTTTGTTTAATATTTTCTTTTCGTATGGAAAGTGCATGGAACCTATGTATGGATTGCCGCTATGAAACTACTCTAACTCCTTGACTATGTTTGATCGAAAACTCCTAACTCTTCAATACATGTGTATTTTGTTTGGTTCAAGTCAATTTTTATGGTTGGTTTTATCGTTTAGTTTTTAGTTGAAGATTTTCTGTGAAATGTATTAAACCGCCATTTCTCAGAAATCGCAGTGAGTACCGCAGATCGAAAAGTCGAGTACCAGTACTCACCGTGTTTTCGCTCAGAGGATGTTTGAGCATCGATACCAAGAGCCGAGTACCAATACCAAAGTTTGTTGGGTCCGGCATGGAGTTGGCACGGAGATCGAAAAAGTTTGCGCACTGCACTAAAATGGTTTAAGGTCCGTGGAGATGTTGGGCACCTGATTAAAAGTCGGTACTGAGTACCCATGTCAGGTCCGAGTACGGCCTTGCAACCCATTTCAAGATGTTCCTTCCCGTTAATTCCAAATGAAAGGGGCTCCAGATATGTATAAAAGCTATATGAAAATGCTTTGTACCACCGCCTGTGCTAAGCCGTCGTCGGGCAAACTTAGTTTCGCCCCTTCGCTGCAGACTAAGTTAAATAAAATAACAAGCTCAAAAGAATATATATATATATATATATATATATATATATATATATATATATAATTATATGTCTTTCAAGACTAATAAAGGAATGACAGCACGTCCTGATCATGACGACACTTCAAAAGATCAGGCTACGACACCTCCGCAAGTACGCGGGTAGCACGTTTCATTCAAAGAAGATGATATACTCTCGCATCAGGCTACGACACCTCTATTAATGCAAGGTGCACGTCTATGTTCAACATCGACGCACTTTCCAAAATTATCAGGTCGCTGCCCTATCATTCATTGTTAATGTCTACGGCATACAAACATTTATATGAAAAGTATCTAAATCAAATGATGTGTGAAACATTTATATGATAAGATATGAATAATGAACAATAAGAAAGCATATAATCGCCCGCCTGCTCGATTGTAATCTACTGCACCTTATGTATTAAAGATCTTGTTCGAACTCCTAAGGAGAAAATGAAACCACGCAGAAGAATTATGTTATATGAAAACTCATATAGAATTTATCATATTTAAACTAACATATGTATGTGGACCACTTCAAGTGTATCGGTATTCCGCATCTGCTTCACTACAACAAGCTTAGCACGGGTGTTTCATATGTAGGTACTAAAGACACATCCCGGCATTCCGCATTCTTCACAGCCAAAAAACAAAGAATAGAGTCCACTTGATGTAGGTTTTGTGATTTTTGTTTTGTAAATGTAAATGTAAAGTTTTTGTAATAGTGAAATTGTTCATGTACAAGTAAATGAATAATGGTGCACGTATATATAAGACATTTTAAACAATCTAATTTCTGTAGTACAGTTTTATTTACAATGAAATTATATGCTTAAATTGCCCACCAACGTTAAAGCATGTTAAAGAAGTCCTAGTCCCGTGTCACAAACTCTCTCTTCTCCTGTGCAAGGCAAAGGGCTTGACAAGAAGGACTTGTTTGTTCACACCATTTCATTTCACAAGCTAGAATGGCCTTTTTTGGTTTTAACATAAGTGAAGTTCGATGGACCTATACATCTCAGACCGCAAGATGATATCTATCATAACGGTATTTTTGAAGCATTGAGACATGGAACACATTATGTAATTTGGCCAACTCCGGAGGGAGAGCCAAATGATAAGCTATTGGTCTAATTCTTTCTAAGATCTCATAAGGTCCGATAAATCTTAGGGACTCGCTTTTCTTTCTTCCCAAACCGGCATCTTCCTCCACGTTGATACTCAAGAAAACCTATCCTAATTTCATACTAAGTGTCTTTTCTTTTCAAACGATACGACTTTGTCTATCACTAGCAGCTTTAACCTTGTCAATAACCCGAACTTTGTTCCTCGTGTCTTTACCATGTCAAAGTCAATTTACATTATGCTCGTCCAAATCGTTCAAAGATGTGTTCTGCATTTCTACCATACAAAGCTTTCCATGTAGGAGCCATGCTACTTGACTAATAAATGTTGTTATAGAAAATTCCATAAGAGAATATACCATCCCAACTTCAGAAAATCTAGCATACAACCTCGGCTACGCCCCAATACTAATCATTTCTTTGATCGTCCATCCATCATGATGGAAGGCTATACTAAATTTCACCAGTACCCAAGGTCGATCAGAATTCTTCCAAACCCGATGTAAACCGTGGATTCGACACACTACTGATAAGTGGAACTCATACACCTGGACAATCTCATTCACAAGCTCATGAACCGATCCATGGAATAATGGTCGACCGGGTAAGAAGTGAGCATATTTTGTAGTCCACAACAATTACCCAACTAATCATGTTTCTTTGGGGTGAGGGAACCGGACACAAAACTATAGTAATGTTATCCCACCTATCAGGAACTGGGATGGGATTAATGTATCAAACGATACTTGATGTTCAACTTTACTCTGCTAACAAGTCAAACATTTAGATACATACTGCTTATATCCATTTCATCCTCACCACCAATAAGATTGCTTCAAACTCGTACTTCGTTACCTTCTGTGATACATGGTGAATACTAGATATGTGCTTTCACACATTAACTTAATTTTTAATTCGACACGGCATTAATACACATGTTCTTTGTAATGTAGACCTCCATTTCTTTTATGTGAATAGTTAGTCTTGTCTCTTACAACCAATCGCACTTTGTCGTAACCACATCATTTTCTCTCGAGCATCTATCATCATCATCCGTTTTAGACTCAGATAGCCACTGAGCCAACAAGGCTTCATCAGATGCAAATTTCATACCGTTTCACAGACAAATGTAAATTGTTTTTCTACTTAAAGAGTCTGCCACCACATTAGCTTTTCCTGAGTGGTAATCAACTATGTAATCATAGTCTTTGAATAACTCTAACCACCGATGTTGCCTCAAATTCAATTCCTTCGAAAGTTAAATGTATACTCTTAAGACGGCGATATGTAAATATTCTACATTTTCACCATATAAGAAGTACACCATATTTTCAAAGTGAACACTACCACTGCCAATTCTAGATCATGTGTTGGATAATTCTGCTAATGTGGTTTCAACTTTCTTGAGGCATATGTCACCACTTTTCCATCTTGCATCAATACACATCCTAAACTATACATGGCATATTCAAGCACTGAGTAAAGGTCAACACAAAGCTTCCAAATCCAAGATTTTCTTTAACTCTGCTCAAATCCTCACCGACATTCACATCCATTCAAACTCACCCTTTCCAAAGTAACTTAGTAAGGTAAGAGGCTATGACAGAGAATCCCTTACGAACCGTCATGATATCCAATAAACTCAAGAAACTTCTCTAAATTCTTTTACATTTTGAGCAAGTAGTACTTAACTTACGATCGCTTCGCACTTTAAAGAAATAACTTTAATACCATGTGCATAATATGAATGACATACTTCCTTGCTTTAATCACACTTATTTAACTTTGCAAACAAATCAAGTTTTTTCTCTCTCGGGACCAGAATATCATCCTCAAATGTTGTTCATGTTCTTATGCATCCTTGTGAATACACCAGAATATCATCTACAGAATTACCACAAATGATCCAAATAAGGGTGGAATACCCATCCATCAAGTCCATGAATGCTGCCTAGAGCATTGGTCAACCCAATGACATTAAAAACCCAATTACCATATAGGTCCCAGAAGGTCGCTTTTGTGGACATCAACATCTTTCTCACCCGGAAGATAAGATTCCGATCACAAGTATATTTTTTAAAAGACACTCTCTTCTTTCAACTGATCAAAAATATCTTCTATTCTCGGCAACTGATATTTATTTTTCATGGTTACTTTATTTATTTTGATAATTATAATATCCTGAGAGTGCCATCTTTCTTTACAAACAAACCACAAGCACCTTTGTGGAGAAACACTAGGCCTGGGACGAATCCTTATATTCAATAGCTCCTGTAGTTGAGTCTTCAACCTTTTAGTTCCACTGGAGCCATATGGTAAGGTACCAGACGTATCTACTCTCTTCTGGGTGGTAAACCCAGAATTCTCGAGAACACATTAGAAATTCCTTATCGCGCAAACATCATTAAGATTTACTTATCCCCTCTTAGAGTCCCACACCAAAGCCAAAAATGCTTCACAACCTTTTCTAATAAAACATCGGGATTGCATAGGAAAAATTATATTTGACACTTATCCAAAAGACGATACCATGTGGCGTTTACTCTTTGATAGGTCAAAACATTTAAGCAGTACTGTTTTCTTATCACAATACCATGTTCGATAACCAATTCATCCCCACATCGAATCAAATTCATGAAAAGGCAGCTAACCAAATCAACAGAGAACTCTATCACGGATCACTAGAGAACAGTTCTATACACTCGTTGACTTTAACACTATTCCCAAGGACCGGTACCAGCATGTCATTCGTTAAAGGCTTTAATGATGGCAATTTATCACCAATCGCTTCAATTAATATATAAGAATAGTAGAAACTGGATCTACCAAAGCATGTATTTCCAAATGTCAGAGTGAAATTGGCCCATTAACCCTTGGTGCATCCGACCATGAGCTTCAGCATGGCCCGAAATGGACGTAGAAGAGGCGACATCGTCGATGCAATACTTCTCTAGCCATTTCTCACCACTCGCCTTCTACCCCATCACGAGTCGGTGGAGGCAATAGACTCTCTTCACTTCCTCGAGGATATCTGAACTCGCATCCCGCAACAGCTCACTATAAGGTATGTGCTTCCACATCGAAAATAACCCCTGCTATCCGTCCCAAGTACTGTGGATGATGTTTATGGCAACATAAGATTCAATTTTTTTTCTTCGTTCATTGAATGTTCTCAATAAACCCGATGTCATGGTAGGTCCCTGCCTTCACCTCTTAGTAAGAAGCAACTATGCACCGATTCAATAGACTCTTCTATTTTTACTTAAGGAGGAACTACTCCCTCGGAGATTCTTCTCTTGATTTTCCTAACTCATCATTTAGATTTCAATTTTCATAAGAACAGACCATCTAGAAATTCACCAAGTAATGATGTAACAAACTGGTGAGGTACCTTAGACCTTTAGGCTATCCTCAAACTATTTACATCGTAAAAGTTTCAAAAGTAAGAATCGCTCAAAGATTACTAAGGCTGCAAACTTCTTTCTATATTCACCGCCATTTCCCGTCTGCATTCATGAATTATTCCACTGTCTCTATAATCATCAAGATACTTTGTCTGAAATTCTGGACAAAGAAGTCCCATGAATCAGTTTGGAAATAAAGTGGATTTCTTAAAACTAACTTTCACCAATTATAAGTCGCACTCACAGTGAGAAGTGAGACCGCATATCTGGCCATCTATTCAGACATTTCACTGCCTGCAGCTCTGCACTTCTCCTACCAAACTTACATCAAACTCTTCCAAACTTAAACATGAATTCCTACTATGCATTCTACCAATCAATCGAGCTCTGCGCTGGAAAGAGTCATTCAAAGACTCCTACCATATCCCGCAAGAAATTTTAATGCTTCTATGACACCCGCAGGAACATCATGTTCACCTTCTAGTCATTTGTATGACCGTGGATCATGGACCTCGATCTTTAGGGTCAACACTTAGCGCTTCTCAATTGTAAACCCTAAAATTTTAATTTTTCTAAAAACGGCAAAACTCGTGAAATTGCCAAACGGTTAAAAGAAGCCCCGAAATTTTTCTAACTGGACGACAAAACTGACTTATCTGGTTGGATCTGCCTGTGAAATTAGTTACCTGCACGAAATTTGTCAATTTGAGATACTTGATTAATGATAAGACGGTGCCTGTGGATTTAAAACTGGATTTTTGAGAAAAATCTCAAAGCGGAAAATAAATTAAGAAAGTTCATTTAAATAATTTGAACTTGAACTTAACTAAATAAATTGTTTCTGACAAAACATATCAATGAGTAATGGACACATAAGTATATCATGTCTCAAACTTAAGAATTAATCTGACAAAAGATAACTGGGGAGCGGAGCCCATTTCGGGCAATACACCCAGAGGAGTGAGAGAGGAGAAGAGAAGTTAGCCCAACTTCTTCACGATCTATGATCCTGCTTGCTCGATTGCCGTGCCAAGAACTAAAGTCCATCCACGGATGAGCTACTGCTGCGGCAAATTTAAACAAAGGATTTTGTCAAGATCCACGCCAAGTGTTCGGAGATCGTGGGTTCTGGCCCTGACTTTCAAAGCTGTCACCCAAGAGGTGGATTCTTCCTACTTTTGTTTATTTTCCAATATAGGGACTATTTGTCAGAGCTTCAATGCCCAAGGAGCTAGCCCTTTTTTCCCTAAATATTTCAAGGAAAATAAATGGCTATAAGAATAGTGCCTCTTTAAATCTTCTATATGATGTCCAATTTAGCTGATTTATTAGAAAAATGGAGAAATTAGACTAGTATCCTTCAAGGAAATTGTAGCTTTATCTGAGAACTTGATGTTAGGCTTTTGAATCACCCAAATTGGATTTCTATAACCCAAGTTATGGTCCGCTTCTCCGAGACCCGCCATAGGCTGTCTGGCTGCCGAACCTACTATCCATTTTTGGGACTGATTTTAGAAAGGAGAATTTAGACTAGTGTCCTTTATTGAATTAGCTCATCCGGAGAGCTTGATGTTAGCTTGAATCACCCAAATCTGGCCCTTTATAACTCAAGCATGGTCCGCTGGGACTAATACAAACTAGGCTGTTTCGCTGGTTCAGGTCCGCATTTGGGACTGGCAGGAGCTTAGTTTTCTAAACCAAGTTTAGAACCATTCAGGGTCTATTAGTGGCTTCATGGTGTGGGAATGTTTTGTCGGAATCTCATGCCATTGCTGTCTTGAGATGAGGTTGTCATTGCTTCGAGTTTGAATGACATGTTTGGTAGTAGATTCGATCGATGTCAATATGTGTCCTAATGTACGACATGATGAATGGTGTGTGCATACTAGCCATTACACGGCATGTCAGATATTCTTGTGGACATGTTATGTCATGACTTAGCCTAAAGGATAAAGTGCATCGTTTTTGACTAAGTAATGATTTGATCGTGATATTGATATACGCAAGATATATTGGACATGAATGAAATTTAGAGATTACGTTGTTTGATATAATCATCTCATGATGCATGGATGATATGCATGAGTGTAATCATTCATATAGCATCTACTATATATGTGACACTTATAGGTATGAAATGGCCCATCGCATTGCATATGCATAAGGACATCACATGAAACAGAGTGTGAGTGCATGGTTATAATCAACATCAGGTCTTGGGTGTCTGACAGGGCTCTACAGACAAAGGGGACAATGTCCACCAGGCTCACTGTCAAAATGGAAACCAACAGAAAATATGTTTCAGTATTAGCAAGCAGATAAACACCCCTGTGAAAGCCTCATAGTTTCAAGTTATGCATATGTCCAAACGATGAAAGTCTGTGAAAGTGCAGATGGTTTATGGTCTCAGGTGAGACCTCTGAACTTTCACACCTACAAAAGACACAGATTTTGAATATAAATGATCATCGAGGTGTAACATTCAAAAATCTTTTTGGTTTGAAAACAAATGAAATTTGTTTTATAAAAATGATCACCTGATGTAATCCAAGAATGATGGATTTATCACGCATGTGGGCTCGACATTGTGTGATAGAGCCTACAATTCGTTGACGGAGCCTGAGGACTTGGTACATGGGACATGGTAAGTCGATTCATTCATGTGATGGTGAATTCCATTATAGGTTTGACACCACTGAATGTTTTTTTTTCGTGATACACTATTGCATGCTAAAAGACTTAGGCGTGAGTAAATTGTAAGAGCTTTACTTTACTGACATTGTCACCCCTAAGCAGTGACCCTTCGTACAGAGGCGCAGGAGACTTACTGGCCACCAAGGCCACCCACTGTGATGAAAGCCGGGTTGTGGTTTTGGTTTTTACTTTTGTAAAATATATTAGAACAAACTATTTTGACATATGTTTTTTGTGTAAAGAGTATTGTAATTAAACTCTTAAGGACTATGGTATTATAGCCTTGTGCATTATGTTTGAGTATGGATAAATGGACCTCAAGTGGTCATTTTACTCAGAGGAACTCTGAGAGGTCATGATATGGATAATCGGGTCCCGGATGAAGCCGTGCTGGCATTCCAAGGCACTGTGCCAGGTTTTCGATAGAGCTCCTCAGACAAAGGAGAATTCTGCCCATTTTGTTAAATTCATGGGTCCCTGCAAAGGGGGACACAGTGTGGTACCCAGGCCACCCCGACATCCACAAGCTCTTCACTCTGCCGAGCAATGTCAATCCACCTCTGTGTTTTTTGGGCATCACATCAACAGTGTCTTAGGGTCGTTCCATCTTATTCACTATGTAAAAAAAACAAGAACAAGGACATCCACATTAGGCCAACACAAGACTATGTAGGTACGTTTTTAACCTAAAAATTTTCTATAGATGCCTAAACTCCAGCTTCTATCACCACCCAAATTGTAACTCCTCCGTAATCGTAAAGCGAGGACGCTACATGCAACAAAGAACTATTAACCTGATATTAATGGCCCATTTCAAGTATATATTCATGAAGACATAAACTTGTAAAATTGCCACCATAGTGGTGTTTAACATGTCTTGTTTATACATGCTTGAGTCACCAACTACTTATATTTAAGGCTGTTCCACCACCAAAATATTACATTTTACATTTTCATTAAACAAAATTAATTGAGGACCTACACTAAGGACTCCTAATACTGTGTTGGCTCTGCAATGCGTGGATGTTTCCTTTGAACAACCTTCTTCTTTCACTCTTACACGTGAAACACCCGCATGTTTATAGCTTAAAGGGAAAACTGATAACAAATATGACCACTGCGGTGGTCCTCACCACAAAGATACATGTGAAAATAATTCACGTAACGTTCGATCTCCGCAGGAGTACACAACAAAATCTCATATAGTAGAAGGCACTTTAGGTACACTATGCAACATAACTACCCATGCCTAAAGATTAGAGCCGATTATTTGCTTTCTATGTTTCATTGTTCAAACACTTATCATATAAATGTTCTGGTCAAGATAAACCAATAATAATGAATGAGAAGGACGCAAAAATTACAGCACCCAAGGCATTTATACATATCGAATGTATGTCAAGACTGAACACGTGGCTTGCTAAATACTTAATCAGGAGGTCAGAAAGACTATGCAGAGCACAGAGCACTAATCAAACGATTCGTTACATGAACAAAAGTGTCATCATACTAGACAAAAGTTCTGAAGCTACAACTAACGTGGTTTATTAATTCACTTTTCCTACTAAGCAAGACTACAATTATGTGTTTTGTTTTTATACTAAGAGTTTATAACATTCGGTTTAGGCTTTATAAAAACAGAAAGCAAAACAAAAGTGCAGAAGAGGCAAGAACAAAGCCTCTAAGAAGATTTGGCTTCGTCACCAAATAAGTGGTTCGCTTAGGCGGGAGCATCCCTTCGCTCTAGGCGGCTGCACAACGGCCAAACACAGTCTCTAAGGTTCGCATAGCGAACAGACCTTCGAGGCGACATAAACTTCATCTAGTGAAGAGCTTTGCCTACTCGAGCACTCCTTCTCCTAGGTGAGCACTCCTTCGCCTAGGAGGAGAAGGCTGGCTGAAAAACAGTAATGGAGGGCTTTGTCTCTATTTCATCTGACATCCAATCCAAAACAAAACAAATTCAAACCAAACCACAAAACCCAACTCAAACCAACCAAACACATGGCGGAAGAGTTGTGGTTTTCCTAATAATATAACAAAAAGGAGTTAGAATAGTTTCCAACCTTGATGCTTATCTTAAAAGCTTTAACCTATCTTCCTTTTCTTCTCTTCCTTACTTGAGCAAGTAGAACTCCAAAGCAAATGAAGAGAAAGCAACCAAAATGGCTTCTTCTCCCAAATCATATGCCCTAGCTTCAAGCCAAACAACAGGAAATTTTTCCTGTAGAAGACAACTTGTCATTTGTATGGGATTGCCTCAAGTTTTTGCTCTTTCATATTTAGTCCCTTCTTTAATCAATTTGCACCAACTTGAGATTTCAAATTATACCTTAACATATAATCTTCTCGTTTATGTCCTTGTGTCCTAATTAGTAATTTACTCAGCTTTACCTTTTCATACACATAGCATTTTAAAAATTTTGAAAATACAAATTTAACTTCTATTATACCCTACACATGCTTATAAAACTATTGTATACCTGGGTGTTGGCACAACATTCCCACATGATAAAGAAATACCGCTAAGGTATTCTGTATTGATGAACCTTCGTGTATTTCCTGTAGATTTGACATTGAATGTGTTTTTGTTTATTTCCATAGTAGGTTTTTCAAGTATCACATTCGCCCTTTTTGGGAGGGTTCAATAGGGCACTTCAGATGCGACCTTCATCTACTGAGGTTGCTTTTCTAATTTCTGCCATCTCTTAACTTGAAGAAAGATGACAGTTAGAGAACTATAAAACAATTCAAGGAAATAGGGAATTGTACCTAAGTGAGAATAATTCCTGAATCAATCTCTTGCCTAAATTGAAATGAACCCTAGCATCCTTTATACTCTTCCAAATTTGGTTTTCTAGACTAGTACTGTTTATTCCTTCATATTCTCTTATTCTACTTCTTCTTCTCTGTGTTTCTTAGGTACTTCATTGAGTCGCTTTTCTCTCCATGTACTCCTCTCCTCGTTTTTTTTTTTTCTTGTTAAGTAGAGCCTTTGGGAAATTTCAGGTTACACCACATGCCACTCATTCAGGTGTGACACAAGAGGAGGAAACAAACCTTGGAGGTATTTTCCTGAAGTGGTCATGCACCCTCCTCTCGAAAAAAATATGTCCTCCTTTGGGAAACATTATTTTTAGAGATTCTCCTTCTTACTTATGTTTTGAATGGTGATACTCCTTCCATTCTTTTTTCTTTTCTTTAGCTACAAACATTCCATTAGCTAATTCATCTCTATTAACCAAATATTATTTAGGAATCCATATCTTCTTATCCTAGCATTCTCATCATTCTTTGCATTCAACACTACCTTCAAATCAATAAGAACTATGTCGACCGAATCATCGTGCGGAAAAGGACTCATCAATCTTCATGACTCTTCAAGGAACTCATTCCTTATTGATCCAATCCTAGATAAATTTTTGAAACTCTAACAAGAATTAGTACTATGATTCCAGGAGTTGTGATACTTATAGTATACTTTTCCTCTACAACCTCTAAGAAGTTGGTGATCTTAAGGAAAAGTGATGAAGTTCTCATTCATGTTGTTCCTCACTTTTGCCACTGTAGATGGTTATAGACCTTGTGCATTTGAGACGTAACTCCTTCCATAGGTCAGGTAGTGGAGGTGACCGCATAACAAGTTGGAGAATTTGTTGTTCCCTATTAACACCTAATCCAAAGGGTGGGTGCATGGTGCCCCTCGAGCCTTTAGTAGAAGGAAGTGATTCATTAGCTTCCGTGTCGTACAAGGTGTGAGAAAAGACATTTTGAGGAGTCACTGTTATGACAGTATTAAGACTTCCACAAGTTACACTCACCGGATTGTCAACTTGCACATGAAAACAAACAAATTCACTACCCACACAAAAATTTCGGGTATTCTTGATTTCTACTCTATAGTTGCCTTGTAGGTCCAGAAGAAACTTTCTATTTGTGTTGTCTCGTTTCTCCCATAACTCCCGAGATTGCCTCCAAGAGTTTCACTTAGGATTAAATTTGTTGTTTTCGCTTTTCTAATTCCGAATTTTGAATCCGACAAATGACCTTGGCCCGCTTCGCCTACCGCCTATTCCGACCATGACCTCGCCTCAAGCCAACCATTCAGGTTTCCAAGTCAGTTCAAAACAGATGACCACGTATCCGGGCCCTTCACCTTCTATTACTGAAAATCATCAAATTTGTTAGTAGAGAAATGATTTATTTCAATTTGCTCCACTATCATAGAACAATTTCCTATGTCAAACTACAACACGATCCTTCTATTCTAAAACCTACAGATATCTTACCCAAATATTTGATGGTGCATCTTTTAGCAAATATGTGTCCCCCAGATAGAGTGTCTTAAAACACTCATGTCATACTCCAAGGCCTCTACTACACTTTCTAGTTCTTATTTATATATTAATAAGTGCATTATTGCCCAATATATGATTTATGGATCTTGTGTGCATTGTAGGTGAATAGGATGGTTTTCAGAAGCTTTTTGGAAATGCAAAGAAGAAGAATTGAAAACCCAAAGAATAACGCCGCTACATGTAGTAATGTCGTAACAACTTAGCATCGTGACGCTGCAATCGTCGCTGACGCTTAGTCAATAGCGTGAAAAGTCAAAGATAACCTAACGTCATGACGCTCCCGACCTCGCATCGAATTATACAAAGTAATAGATACCTAATTTTTGATTATCGAATGACATACCGGGATGAGCCGAAAGCAAGAAAGAACTCGAGAGACGAAAAGACTCTGCTTAGATTTATCTTCTCAAAACCATTAATGATTTATAGAACCATGCTTACATTATATTCGATATGTTCTAGAATTACTTAGGTTTTGTTGATCCCTTACTAATTGTATGGATTTAAGGTTTAAATATATTATTCAGTTTATTTATGATTTATACTCATTTTCTACATCATGTGTTTATTTTCATGGTGATGTCCTCGCAACATTGACATGATCTTACTAGGTATTCGAGATCGAGAGATAAGGACTCTAGGATATGAGTAGAGTGACCTCGCCTCACCCCATTTCAATACAGAGATATCCCGAGCCTCTAAGTAGTAGCTTATTAGTTTAAACATTTAAGTGTTTCAAAGTATGTGGTCAGTAAGGTAGATGCACCCAACCTCAGCTTCATCAAGCAGATAGGTGAATATACTTCGAGATAAGGTATCTCGCATGCACGATCACCACGTCATCGAGAATTCATCAATAGACTGAATAATAATTCCTTCAGTAATAATCCACTGTGCAGGGGAGGTAAACTCAGTTTTCACCAAAAGTAATTTCACAAGTTAATTAGATTTAGTTTTAATTCCATACATTAGTTAGACATTCATTAAGAGTTTAAGTCCAGATAATATCGCAGGGCTAATTCCTCGTAGGGGTCAATGCACTTCTCCCCGTGGAATGATATCCATACTAGGTAGACGATATTACTTGATACGACGCATGCACTCGCAAGCACACAGCGCTTTACTGAAGATATACAAACCTACATCACATTATCTACCATCAAGCTCACGCCACAAAGGAGAAGCTTTTGTGTTGATATTGGATAATAGCTACAATTAGATATTACTCATGAATCGGCTTTATTTATTTTATTTCGCTATAAGTCTCAGAATTCGGGTCTGTGGTTCATACAAGTGTGACTACAAGGGATGTTATCAGGAATGCATGCTGCATACGGCCTACTGAATCACCTCCATTTGATCCTAAACTAGAAAGAACCTTACACCATTTACGTAGAGAACTAAGAGAAGCACATCAAAGAAATCTAGAAACCATGCAGAACAATGAAGGGCACGATCAAGACCAAGAACAAATCTGTTTTATGTGAATAACAGAATCATGCCGCCTCAGCCGTTTATGGCAGCTGCATTTGGGATTTGTTTATGTCAAGTAGAAGAGTTCACCTTACCATCTACAGTTGTTCAGTCTGCTATCCGAAGACCACCCATTCGAGCAAACAACTTCGAGTTTCAAGCAATGACCTTACAAATGCTTCTATTCATTCTGTTCCATGGATTGCCAAGTGAGAATCCGAATATGCACCTAACCAACTTCATCGAAGTATGTGATTACCATCAAGTGAATAGGTGGATCAAGAGGCGCTAGATCGAGATTGTTTCCGCTCTCACTAGGTGATAGAGCTAAACACCGATTGACAAGTCAGCCACTAGATTCCATTACTTTATGGAACGACTTAGTGCAAAAGTTCCTAACAAAGTTCTTCCCGCCTGCGAAAATTGCATAGCTAGTGTAAGAGATCAATACTTTTAGACAACTAGAGAGAGAGAATCTCGTCAAGAATGGAGATTTGCGGAACTATTAAGTGGAGAAAAGTCCGTGGCACTACAAAGCAACTGCATGGATGCAAGTCCATGCCTTCTATAACCCATCTAAGGACGCAATCGCAATGTTAGATCACGCCTCTGCCAAGATGCATTAATGAAGAAACTACTGACCAAGCATATGAAACTCTCGGAAGATGTCACATTAATAAAGAATCGCGACCTAGGATAGGATTACAATCAAAGAAGGCCGTGGAGGCGTAGATAACGAGGTTCTCAAATAACTATACTACGCTGCCAAGTACCACTAAAACAACCATTAAATAATAAGGTAACGTAAATGCCTTTTCGCACTGTACCTACGGAGGCGACCTCCGTGGGGATAAAGCACAAGAGTACTAAATGTCAATGATAGCAAATATTAGAGCATGCCTAGTATGTGTCAAGGTTTGACTAGCCACAACAAACAGGTCGATGGGAGCAACAATTATCATAACTGCGTAATCATGGCCAAGGTGGCGTGACAATAAGAACAATCGTAATTATGGACGGAGGAACAATCCGAACAACATACTACTACTCCCGGAAGAGCGAACAACACTGTGAGAAAAAAATGGACTTGAACAAGCCTTTTGCTCAAATGTTTACCTCATACCACCTTTAGAATGAGACAAAGGCGAATATGCAAAACCAAAGCACGACCAAATAATCTAAGCAACACAGCATTTGAGAAACCTAGAGGCGAATGAGGCAAATGGCTAATATACTTATCGAGAAGGAAAGAAGGTTCCTTACTAAGTAATTTAGAGAAACCTAGGGTGACTTAGGGAACATGTGTTAAGGCTATCACATTAAGAAGTGGTAGAGTTACTACACTGGGAGGCCACCACTGCGTAGGGGTATATAGCCATGAACCAGGTGGTGAACAAACACTGAAGATCGAGGCTGTGAGCACCAAGAGAAGAAGCCAGCAGAGACAATTTATAGGAAGAAAGAAGTCGAGAAACATAGCGCCAATTTTAATGCACCACACATATCCAATTATTATATGACAAACTGGATAAGGGGCTGTTTCAAATTCATGAAGTATTTAAGAAACCAGATATCAACATTCCATTCGTAGACACAGAACACCAGCCCAAAGTCATCAATCATGAAATATTCTCCAGAAAGTACACATCAAAATCTCAGACAGTGAATCTTACGTAAGAGTGCAAAGGCTATTCTTCTTTGTAGGAAATTACCACATAAGTTTAAAGGATCTGTGCAGCCTTTACGATCCTCAAGACAGGAACCCATCTCGAGAGAGCCCCATTTGACTCGGGGAGTTTAGTACACCCTAAGTTTTATCCATTTTTAGACGAGATCAAGGAGTCAAGCTGCACCTACTACTGGCCATTAATCATGAACAAGAGATAGATCACGAAACATCCCCGGGAGTGATAGCGATGTTTTAGTAAAGGTAGACAAGTTTATCTTCCCAACTGACTTCATAATGTTAGACATGGAGGAAGATAAAGAGATAGCAATCATACTAGGCACTCATTTTTGGAACCCACGCCACATTGATGTACAGAAGAGCGAAACCAAGAGTGACATTTAGTTCCATCTAGCTATTTAAATATAAAATCTAGCCAGAGTGATTCATGTTTGGTTATCGAGCAGAGAGGTCACAAATGTCATCATAGTGTCTAATCAACTTGAGGCTAGTATTGTGCAGAATGACAAAGAATCCGCTAAGAGTATGAAGTGGATGATCTTTTCCAACAAAAACAAGATGCAAGGTTTACTATACAATGCAAGAGAACTGCACTTCAAATATTCTATTAGTTAAACTGAAGAATGAGCAAAAAGCCACCTCACTACTGAGGTATGCGTATCTAATCCTTAACCCTACCACTATCACACGTGATTCTCCCACAAAGAATGGAAGAAGATATTTTTAAGAGTGCTTCGAGATCACAAGAATGCTATCTAGTGGTCTTCAGTCGACAGAAGGGATCCTGCTCACGTGCATGCACCGATCCTATCTGGAGGATTGTAAATAAACCGACTGGGAAGAGAAGCTCGGGGAGAGACTAAACCCAGACAATGAAGAGGTGATAAGAAAAGAGGTATCAAGTGGTTAGATGTGGGAGTGATCTACCCCATCTCTAATAGCTCAGGAAGCTCACATAAGTTGTCCCAAAAACAGGGACCACAAGATAAGACCCCAGGTAACGACCGCTACCTTCTCTGAACACTACGTGGCAGATATTTGAGAGTTTATACTCACCGAAGCTATAAATAAGGCAACTAGAAAAGAAATATCATTTCAATTTCTATTCTTAGATCGATGCTAGACCCACAAGGGTGGCATGAGTATTAATGCTCTTAGATGCAACATTCGTTATAATCATCATTTATATCACCGCGAGTATGACTAAGAGAAAATAACATTCACGTGCCTCAGATAGGTGCGCTTTTAGATCAGTGCCCAAGGTAATGCAATCAGCCAGATGATGGCCATGTTCCGAAGACATGGTCGAGAGAACTATCATGTTCATGGATGATTCTCCGCGTTAGGAAAATATTTTGATAATTGCCTGAAAACCTGAGATGTGCAATGATAAGACGGAGGAAACCAACCTTGTATTAATCGGGAGAAGTGTCACTTTAATGGTGAAGGAAGGCATTGTATCAGCACCTCGTGACACGAAGAGAATCGAGGTGGATAGAGCCAAGGTCAAAACAATGTATAGCCACGCCCATCTTCAAGTGGAAAGGAATAACGAGCTTTCTAGGTTGCTACTGTGTTTCATTGTGTATTCATAAAGGATTTCTCCAAAATAGCTAAGCCTGGGTCGAATTTTCGTTTCATGAGCACCCTTCGAGTTTGATGATCGTTGTCGTAAGCCGTTTGCTTTCAAATAAGAATTGTACAAGACTCATCAGAGTAAAGTAATTAACTAGAATCTTCAACTCACAAGTATGCAAGCTAATACACCTGGCAAAGTGTTAGGCCAAAGATTTAACTTTGCGTTATCTATTATAGTCGACGCTGAATCCATGCGCAACTCAATTATGCAAACTAATCGTAAAAGAACTTCCGCTATCAGGTTTCATGTCATGCCTGCCATACTTAATAAGAATAGGTCATAGTGCAATAATGCACTACATCTCAACTACAAAGCACCGGAGACACTAAGAAGGACGCTAAACCGAGACTCCATAAGGTGGGTGCTACTACCCGTGAGTTCGATGGAAATTAAAGATGTGAATGGAACTCAAGGAAGAGCCGCAAAGAAATTCAGATCAATGATGATTTCCGACGAATGCCTCTTGAAATGTTGAAAGACAAAAGCAAGACCGTGGTTTAAGTGACGGTGAATTACTGAGCAAAGTGTTCCCCTGCATTTAGTTATCGCAAAGAAGATATTTTTCGCACAACTGAAGCACTACTACTAGGAGGAACCCATCCTGTATAAGCACCGTCGGACTGCATGATAAGAAGATGTCCTAAAAAGGAAAGAAAGTATTCAGCTCATCGCACGCGCTAGCATGTGGGACTTTCAGAAACAGGACAACCGCAAAGGTAAGCCTAATTCCAGATTCTATCGGGTCAATTCGTCAAGGATGCACACCACTTTTGTGTCTACTCAGGATGTCAGAATGAATATATCATAACGGGATGAGTCGTCTTTGCAACCACTTTAGAGTGGTAGAGTCGTTGATATCTAGGGGATGGTTTTGTGTCTTTTCCATCTTTCAGCAACCTATACATTCTTCTCGTCAGATTACGTTTCAAATGGGTGGAGGCCATACCTATCCGAACTAATGATGCCAAAGTGGTAGCAACTTTCTCCAATCATATTCACCCCTGCTGGAACCCATACATTGATCATGAAAAGCCTGGGGAACACACTTCTACAACAACCCATTGACAACGGGAACAGGAAATATGGTGTCCGACACTCCCACCCGCACTTCAGAGCACCACCCACAAACTAGGATACAAGCACAAAAGTAGTTAACAATGCAGAAACAAGTCTATCTTAGAGAAAACAAATAACAGTCAAGAAAGATTAAATAAAATATAGATGATGCACTACTGGCGATAGAATCAAGATTCAAGACACCTCGGGAATGTCACCATTCAAGCTTAGTGTTCTGGAAAGCGTGTCACGCTGGAATCGATACAAAGCATACCGGCAACCAGGCAATTGAATATGGATAAGAAGACGGTCGACAATAAATGCATGTCATAGCTCAATGAATTAGAGAGTTCGCAATGAGTATACGAACGCCAAGACATATAAGAAAGACGAAAGCTCAGCACGCCAAACACATCATAAGGAAAGAGTTTGAGGTGGAACAACAAACCTCTGATTTAACTCCCCGACTCAAACTTTTCCTGTGGAAATTAGTCACTTGGTCGGACCATTTACTGTGACTCAGGTTTTCCCGTATGGAGGAGCATAAATTATGCACCAAGAGAAAGGAACCTTTAAAGTTAACACAACTAAGCAGTATCATACTTGAGGCGAAGTTTCATAGCAGCAAGTGTCATCCATCCGAGCACACCAAATAGTGTGTCGTATGAGTCGTGGTCGCCCGTAATCTAGAACATTGAGATTCAGGGAAGTCGAAGCAATCTACATTAAACAAAGTACTACTGGGAGGCAACCGCTTTTTTGATTATTTTTTTCCTTTCCAGAGCGTAGTTTAGAGTGTTTTTAGTTTTAGGCATGTTTTTAAGGGTTTTTTTCATAATCGAAATTTTCTTTGTTTGTTTGTTTCGCACCCAGATAGTAGTGGTAGCGGAGAGCTAGTTCGGTAGTTTCATTTCAGAGTACAAACGAGGTCGAACTCATTCAGGGGCTTTTCTGCACTTAGAAAGTTTTGCAAAATTTTAATTAATTTCTTACAACATCGCAACGTTGGACCACAACGTTGCGACATTGTCACGTCAGGACGTCCTAACATCACGACGTTGAAAGAAGCCAAAAACCCAAGCCTCTATCACGCCGCACTTGGATTCAACGCCGACGTTGGCAAACCCATTTCGACCCTCTCTCGTAACGCCACCATTACTGGCCCAACGCCACGATGTCATATTTCAACATGTTCGAACGCCGACGCCATATTTCCAACGTCACGACGTATTTCAACATCACGACGAAGCTATGAATCTCGAACGCCACGATCGCTGGCACTTCCACATTCTAGAACGCTAAGCACGCCGACCTAACGCCGCTTACGCTGGCATTATAACTCTCGAGAACGTCGCGACGTTGGACCCAAACGTCGCGACATTTCCCCTATTTTTATGAATATAAGTGTTCATTCTTCTTCTTTCGTAAAACCTGGAAAAGCCCTAACGCACCTCCGTTTTTGTAGATACCCAGAGCACACAGCTAGGCTTGTCCCAACTAGTCCTAGGAACCCCTACAAGCCCTACGAATGTCCCTAGATCCACCAATCACTAGTGCCCACCTTCATTTGAGCCCTTTACCCCGCCTTGGTTACTGTAAGTGAAGGCTCAGATTCACCTTTGGTAAAGGAGTGGTTTTCATTCTTTCGTGTCTCTAGGCTTGCAAAGGCACCAACCTTAGGAGTGGTTATGATAATGACATTCCTAGTTGTGAGTCACAACGCCCATCTCCAAAGTGCACGCTGTGTTCACGCTTGGCCTTAAGAGAGTTGTCAGGGCTGCCTCATTTGGGCAAGAGATTGATCCAACCACATCACACCTGCAAAGCAGAGTCTAGAGGCCAAGAAGAGGTGAGAAAAATTTGTCATTCATCTCAACCCTAATCTCTATAAGTACCTATAATGAGTAAGAAGCAAAATATGACCAGCAAAGAGAGGCCTGCAAGTATGAGCATGCAGTGTTACGATCATGAAAAAATTTGTCAACGAAGATCGTCGGTAGTCAGCCATCCCAAGAATAGGCTCATTCCATCAAAGAGAAAGGCTTTCACCATCCCGGGTAATTTTTCCGCAAAACCATCGCGAACTGGCAATCGGGCCGCTACTATGGTAGTCCATAACTGCTGCACCCATCCTCCAACATGAATAAAAAGGTTAGGGTGCGTGGGGTTTGGGTCAACTTCTGCCTGAAGTCCATAAACGAATTCTATAATTTGGAGCCCGTGGACTCTAGGGCAATTGATAGCCTCTATGCGGCCTCGAACTACCCCGAGATCCTTAGGGTATTGAAAAATGGGTAGGGGGAATGGAAACTGAATAGTGAAGGGTACGCTATACATTTCAAGAAAAAACACCTAGCCTATATCCCAAAGGTATGGCACCATTTCATCACCTCACTACCATACAGATCACCAATTTCGCGAGGTGATCCGCCAAGTGAGCTCGCTTCAATTTCACCATCCTTCAAGACATTCCTTCGACGTAGGTCGCATAGAGGATGTGGATCCCCTTCAGAACAAAGATGCCAAGATGAATCTAAGGCACCCATTCCTCATTTTTGGACTATGCAAAAAGGTCGAGGTACCCCTAAAGGACAACGAGGCATGGATACACCCCATAAAGGCTATATCTGTCAAGAAGGATAAGCCGAGAAAAGCGAATGCCCAAGAGGGCTTTACGACTCTGCAAATGAAACCTCAAACGAGGATGAGCTAGAGCATATCGGGGCTTTAGGGTCTGGGATCCCCAGAGGCACCCAGGGAGAAGTCGAAAGGGCTCTCTACCCAACCCCCACCAACACAGCCATCCCCAGAGACCCCACAATCTCCCACCACCCTGCAGGACCACGCAGACCTCACTACCGATTCATGCATACCGGATGAGACCCAGGAGCACCAGGTCCTCATCAACCAAGATATGGATGCCCTCCGAGCCGACATGCGCACCGTCATGCACAACCATGCGACCATACTCCGCAATCAGCGCCCCTCCAGATCACTCGTCACTCCTTCGCCACATGCCACCCCACCGCCACTACGCGCTGATCCGGCCTCTCACTGTGTGGAAGTTCACTACACCCTCTCTGTTTTTCATAGACATTGGTGACATTGGTCTCGCACCGTTTCAAAGGATTGCGTGTGTTTGTGTTCTGGGTTTGAGCCGTGTTTATTTCTATGTTTTCTCGCTTTAGTGTGTCTATTTCTATTCTTATTTATGTGTGTCATGTTTAGGTTTCTTCGTGTTTATGCGCTACGCTTTCGTTGTGTTTGTTTGTGTTTATTTGTGCTGCTTACTCGGGGTTCCCTATTTTAGTTTGTCTCAAGTTTAGTTGTTTTAGGTAGTCGTGGTGAGTGATGCCGTGATCGCTAAATTCATGATCCATTTTAATCTGGTCCAACCCTTGAAAAACACAAAGATAAATCAAAAAAGGATTCAGAGGTCATGGGATGCCTCTGGGAATTACATGTCGATAGGTAGGGACAAGAGTGAGTCACCCCGGTATTCAAGAAACCACTCTCAATTAGTCTACCTGACCCACACACATATGATCTCCAGAGGCGTTTCCAGTTCGAACCCAGCTTTACTAAGGTTCAACAAACCTAGGGTTTCTAAACCAGCGATGGACACCTTAGAAAAAGAGATTGCATAGAGTCTCTAATTAAAAATTAATATATATATATATGATAAAAGTATGAATGTATCAAGTGGGAGCTTCTAGTCTAATCTCGAGCACAAACTCGAGGGGCTTTTCAAAGCCTAATGCTCCCGAGCCAATCGTCTGGAGCCATCGACTCCCACCGCCTGCTACATAGACAGGATGGAAGTTTTCCATAGCTTAGGCCCTTAGGCTTTATTGAGTACTGTGGTGAAGTTCGAGGAACTCGAATGCCTGGTGCCCTTGAACAACCCGGCAAGGAGTCACCTACTTAATCCCCTCGCTACAGAACACCTCAACATAAACTAATGGCCACTGTATTTCTTTCATGGTTGCAGGTTAGTCAATAAAAAGGGTGTGTTCTTATCCTTACGTAGGTAGACTCTCCCAACAGTAAGTTAGAATTGCCTGGGGGGTACCGGAACCGAGTTATATGCTGTAGATCATGTCAAATGCACATAGACTTCTTGGGAAAGGCTATTGAAAACTTAGGAGGTTGAGTCACCTGTCAACCGAATCGTGTTCAACTGAATTCTTTCGAAAGTCGAAAACCTTATGGATCCACTGAAATTTGAATAAAAAGGTGAGATTTATGTGTCAGTCCATTCTGATACTTCCTTTTGGCAACATTGATTAGTGCCCAAAAAGTGCTATTTTGAGCCCTATTCAAGATAGGTTTTGAGTGCTTTTTGTGCACTAATCGTATGAATTAAGCCAATTGTCATGTGCATGTCCGCTTAGTGCTTCTGATTTGTTTTCGAGATTGTTTTGGATAGTTTTGCAGGTTCTTCAGTCAGCAAGCTTGGCTTCTTATTGGTTCTGAATGTGAGAATCCTCAGTAATTTCACCAAGCTGAGGCGATGAAATGTCAAGATGGGTTGAAGAATTGAAGGCAAAGTGATGAATAGAAAGTGCAGGAAGTGATGCAGAAAGCAGGGGCAAACCAGGGATTTTCGCTATGATTGCGAAAATTTCGCTATGATTGCGAAAATTTCGCTAGGATTGCGAAAATTTCGCAATCATAGCGAAAATTTCGCAAGCCTAGCGAAATTTTCGCTATGTGAAAATTTCGCTAGGCTAGCGAAATTTCGCTAGCTAGCGAAATTTACTGTTGCTAGCGAAAATTTTCAATTTCGCTATCTCTGTGGAATTTCGCTAGGCTAGCAAAATTTTCGCTATGCTAGCGAAATTTGCTGCATAGCGAAATTGCTCAGCCTGTGTTTTTGGTATTTTTGATTCCAAACGACCACGTTTTGATTAATTACTATTTTGTCCCTATTGTAATTTTATATTTTGTGTATTTTTAGTTTATCACATTAGGGTTGACTATATAAGTCCCCCACAACTTTGTAACCTTAAGTAACTTTTGATTCACTAAATGCAATGCAAATTTTTCACATTTTGTTCCGCTTTTCTCTTCTTTCTCTCTTCTTTCTTTCATTTTTTCTTTCTA
The DNA here is from genome assembly GCA_016808115.1 of Tetrastigma voinierianum. Taxonomy (NCBI): domain Eukaryota; kingdom Viridiplantae; phylum Streptophyta; class Magnoliopsida; order Vitales; family Vitaceae; genus Tetrastigma; species Tetrastigma voinierianum. The sequence continues at coordinate 29,500 of JAEQBH010004861.1, read as the reverse complement.
AGAACCAAACATACCTGCATGACAAACCAAGGTATGTTTGGCAAGCTCCCTTCTCAAGAGAGGGTCACCGTGAGGCTCGAGGTAAGTATTCATCCCTCCCGCTTTTCACACTCAGATGAGGAGTATTTAAGCTCCCTCGCATCTCACCCTAGGTTGAAAACTCTCCTAGATCCAAATGCCGCCAATGTATTCGTAAGCTTTGTGGTTGCTAAAGGGATGCTTAATCTTAGATCCACTATCCCCTTAGTCAGTTTCCTATTAGTCACAGAAGCTGCCTTTTTCGAGGCCATATGCACACCGCGTGACTTGAATGCTCACTAATGCCATATCTCATGAGGGAAGTAATTTGTGGTTTAGGTTTTAGTGTCAATCAAGGTCCTGGGCTGGAAACGACTATAGGTCATTATCCCCAACGTTAAAGGAAACAAACTCGAGGGCACATGAATACAATCTTTAAAAATCCAAACCAAAGGACCCAAGACTTCAAGGAGTCTTTTCTAAATTGTCCTTAATTTATATGCGCTTACAACCATCCAATCCACTGCTAACAAAACCCAAAAATCCAAAGAGAGAAATACCATTTTCAACTCCAACTGCACTTCTCATTTCACGAAGAAACCCATCCCCGTGTTCGACCCAGACTCAATTATACCGCAAGAGCCTCGCTACAAGCAGCAGGACAATCTAGGATACAAATTTTGTCGATTCCTGATCACTCCTACCGTGGCAATCGAATCAAACATGTGCATCACAATCTCAGGTCGTTGAGTTTTTAAAAGATGTTAGTTTCAGTGTCTAGTTTAGAGTCTATTTCGCTTGGGGACAAATGAAGCTAAGCTCAGTGTGATGAGTGTCTAATACCCGCCCTACCACGCTTTTAGTTCTATTTTTATATATTAATAAGTGCATTATCGCCTCGATATCTTATTTTCTCGATCTTACGCGCATTATGAATAGGTGGTTTTCAAAAGCTTTAGGGAAATGCAAAGAAGAAGAAGTGAAAAACCCGTATAACGCTAAGGACAAGCAGATTACCGCGTGGACGCCGCAACGCCACAATGTTCGTCAGCCAGTGAAAAGTCAAAGAAGGGCCCAACGTCATGATACGACGTCAGCGACGCTCAACTTCGCACGCTCCCGATTCCCTTGCATAAGAATTATAAAAGCACGAGAGACCTAATTTTTTGGATTATAGAAGAACGCATTCTTGACGAGGCTTTAAATGAAGTAGAGCAACCCGAGAGATAAAAGACTCATGTTTTGTATTATTTCTCTTCTCAAAACCATTGATGATTTATAGAACCATGCTTGTATTAAGTTCCAATATGTTCTAAAATTATTTCTAGGGTTTTGTTGAACCTTGCTTCAGTTGTATGGATTAAGGTTTAAATCTAATATTATTCAATTTATTTATGATTTATATTGATTTGCTTTACGTTTGTGGTTTATTTTCATGGTGATGTCTAGCCAACATTGACATGATCTTGCAGGGTATCCAAGATTGAGAGATAAGGACTCCCAAGGATATGAGTAGAGTGACCCTCGGGTCAACTCCAGCGAATAGAGATATCCCGATTCCGAGCGGCGACAGTATTCAACATTTGTGCCTGGGTGATGTGGTCAGGCAAAGATGCACCCAACCCTACTAACAAGATAGGCAGATATACCTCGAGATAGGGTATCTCGTAGGCACGATCATCCCGTCATTGAGAATTCATCAATAGACTGAATAATAATTCCTCTAGGTAATAATCCATCAAATGTGGCAAGGGGAGGCAAAACCCTAATTTTCACCAAAAAAGTAATTTCACAAGTTAATTAGATTTAGTTTTAATTTCATACATTAGTTAGACATTCATTAAGAGTTTAATTTCAGATAATATCATAGGGTCAATCTTGAGGCCCACTTCTCCCCGTAGATCGACATATCCGCACTCAGTACACTATACATTGATAATGACAAGCGCACTTGCACACATAGATGCTTTACCTAGTTATACAAATCCCACATCATGCTATCATCCTATCAGTCCCATCGAATGATGTTTCACAAAGATGAGTCCTACCGAGCGTGCCTAAAATATGTTGTGGTGATTTTTTAATGTCACACGAAACATACAAAATACAAGTGTGCAAGCGCCAAAAATTAAAGCTGCCTAACCTAATGGCTCGTGAGACCGGACTTAATCAAGCAGGGGAAATCGTATGGTTCCTCGAAGGCAGTTCCTATAATCAAAGTAGAAAATGCCGAATGAAAATAATGCAGGAATTAAATGCTAAAGAAAAATGTTAAATCTCCATATGAAGGAATGAAATAACACCGTGCTGAAAAATGAATAGACTTGACTGATCAATATGGAAATAAAGTGTCAATTGCCGAAAGTTAAACATTATTTCAATATAAAAATAACACTATGCTAGAAGATTGACAGAACTTGAATAAAACTAGGAGATATAATGCTAAAAATTGCTGAAATTGCTAAAAGCTTATTGAAAAGCTAAGATTTACTAAAATAGATTGACATTGAGTTGTCGATTGATTGACGTATTGGCCATTTACTGATCTTCTTCTCATTCCTTTTATAAACGTAGACGACTTGCTACCAAAGTCTTCATTTCTCCACTCTCTCCACTTTTTGAAATAACTGTCCATGTCTTCCATTAAGGAAACTTATTCCTCAAAAACTCACCCACGTTTCCATTCTGAAGGTTTGATCCTCCAAAATTCTTCCACGTCTCCGTTATGTGGAGACTTATTCCTCAAAAATATTCCACATCAACACACTGTCTCCACTTCTCGATATTCGATAAAAGTTTTCATGACTTCCAACATCCTTTTAAAATTTCAAAATATCTTTTGGGGACTTCTTTCTACGACTTGCATAAACAGATTCAGCCATTTTTCTTTCAACTTTTATTCATAAATTAAACTAAGTTTCAATCCCATTACTGATCAGTTTAAATTTTTCAATTTGGGTGCAAACACTTCCTTTCTTAGTAACGGAATTTCATTCACTAATATGAAAACCACTTCACTTTGAGTTGAAAACTGAACCAAAAGAGAAAAACGAGGCACAACAAGATGCAGTTACAATGAAACAATTACAATTACAATTATAATGAAAAATCTACATTACATTACCAAAAAAAAGACACGTAGGATTCTCCCTCCCAATTTTGCAGTTCACCCCAGCTTCAAATTCTCTAAATAACACCAATCCAATCTCCATGGATTTGTGGAAACTTTTGAGAGAACCCATCAAACAACAGAAGCTTGGCTTCACCTCAGCCTAGAAACCAACTCCCACCTTGAAACTTTCAATTTTTTAGCAGGAATATGAAGTCCTGCCCCCAGAAGTCCCTGAGGATTCAGCAACATCCTCAACTCTCACGGTTACTGAGAATTCTTCAATCTGTTTTCCTCTTTCACCTGAACCATCCACAGCTCTGTTCAGCCTCTTGAGCCAAATGTCATAGTCCACGGGGTATGGGGTCCCGCAGAGGCTGTCAACGTAGTCAGCAAACGCCTTCAGGAGAGCTGATACCCTCTCGGCCAAGCTGCTGCTGGATCAAGCGCTTCGTCCAGCATCTCTGCCTCCATTGCAGTGCAGATTCAATGGAGTCCTGTTGCTGCATTGTTCCACCACAAAGAAAGTATAGGAGATAGACAAGGCTCTCAGCATCAGATGCTGGGCAAAGCTTACCATGCCAGCGTACAGACAGAACTGCAAGTTGCAGCTGGGCTATCCCTGTCTTCGAGAACTGCACGGCCCCATGAGACTGGAACGTAGAAGAAACTGCTTTTTCCACCTTGTGTGTCCAAAACACGGATGATGTTCTCAGGACAGATATCGCCATGCTGAATGGCTGCCATTTTTGCACTTCTCAGAGCTGCTAGGCAGTCTCTGCAGCAGCGGATTGCATCCTCACTGAAAATGCAACATCCCGAGCAACAATGGAGGAAAGGGGCCTACCAATTGAGTCGCCACAAGTATTGAGTTCCACACCAGGGATGATCGCACGCCCACCAGGACTCTGTTGCTTTTTACAAGTACCAGAATGCAAGATTCTGCCAGAGGCAATTATTTCTGGCAAATATTTGCTTGGAATTCCCTGTTGTTTTAAGATGTTTAGTACTTTGGTTTGCCTTGTACCTGGGTACCAGAGACTCATATCCTCCCAGGATGGCTCCTAGCCTAGATGGATGAGCACCCACGTATAATGTCAGCAACTCTGCCGGGTATCGAGAGGAATACACTGTATGACAAGCAGTTCCCACTCATGAGCCGCCTCCTGAATCTGAAACTGGCTCACTCTTGCTCCTGGATCATCCAGCAGCAATATCTCACCCTGCTTAAGCTTCAGACGCGATGCTTGCTTTCTAAAAAGATGACTTTCTTCATTGGTCTCAGTTCAACTATTCTCCTGTTGACTGCTATCTGATCGAAAGAGACCAGCATGTTACCTCAATCGTTGCACTCTATCCTCATGCTTTCAAAGACGAGGCTGTGGATCTGAGTGCAGTGGAGTAATCGACTTCTTGGTGGTCCATTCCACTGACAATGGAGTAGAATGTTGCCAAGAGTAGTTGCAGAGTTCCTTGATCCCCAATTTACGCCTAGCTTGTTCCAGCGACATATTCTGTCCACAGGGGAAACACAGACTTCAGCATTAGCTTGATCCATTTTGCCAGCTATAGATTGGTATGGATTGGTGCATTGTTCGAGTTTGCTAAGGTTGCCCCCAAATTTCACCACCCCACCAAATTTAGAATCGACAACCAGTGAAAAATGGAATCACTGTTAACTGAACTGTAATGCTCAAACACCTAGAAAGAAGAATATGAAACCATAAAACAGGGTTTACTAGATTGTGTTGGAAGAAAATCCTAAACCGGCTTCCCACCATTACATCCGGTTTAAATAATGCAAACTCCACCACCTGGTCCCAGTGAATTTGAAGATCTCTCCCAGTTTTTGATATCAAAGCTGCACCACAAAGCCCTCCAAGCCTTCCCCTCGATATTGCTTTTTCTACAGAATAGAACTTGGATCCAGGATGACGCGGACAAGCTACAAAGAATGGCAATTGTCCATTTTTATGCCAGAATGTACGCTACAAACCATCCACCATGGGTATGAGGTGCCTTCGCAAGCAAGATACCGTCTTCTGCAGATCAGAAGTATAAGGTGAAGAAGGCATACTAAAAGAGTGCTCGAAATAAGACACCTCCAATGCGAAATCGTTGTGCAATCTGATCAGAATTTGAAAAGGAGACCTGGAAAGCGATCGCTCCCACTGTTAACCACTAGAATTTTCAAAACCCAGTCTTTCTTAGACTTTGTAAAATAATTCAAGGTCGACAAGTTTACGCATAGTCCTCAAGCCCTTGAACACTCTCTTTGAAGAAGGAACAAACTTGCTTGAAGCTGATATGTTAGACATTCTATGAGTGGAGGTACCTGCATCCCACGTCATTCCAAATGATAAATCATTATGATTAGTGGTAATCTACAAATAAAAAGAACAAATGTGCACCTTGAGCAAGGCATTACATCTATGATAATTAGTCTCTCAAACTTCACCCAATGTTCATGTCAACATGATATGACATGGTTGCTGGTGAACGATTCTTATTTCATTCTCCTACCTCATTGAATTACATTAGAGAAAGAGGAAATATGCTACAAAGCGAACCTTTATAAGAATTTAAGGATATGTAACAAAACATATGGATAAAAGGAGGAAAAAAATACAATTGTGTTCTTAGTAAAGATATATTTGCTTTTGATTCCTTTCTAATAGCTTTCTTACTTTTTTCCCTGCTTTCATTATGTTATGTCTAAGTGTCTGTACATGTTATTGAGATCCTTTTTGGCCAAGTCTCCATATCCTAAAATTGGTAGGAGTGAAGGATAAGACACTTAGATGCAAATCCTTATCCAATATCCATACCAAAACCCCATGCAACATAACATCGCATAAATTAAAAACATTATTGGTAATTGGCAAGTAGGCCAAAGAATTAATAATAATATAAACTATCAGCTTGACAAAGCTCAACCAATTTCCTAAATTTCTACCACCATATCACATTGTTATTAATTCAAGTGCATTTGAATGATTGAGATTTCTAGCACATTGACAATGCAACAGTTTCCTGATGTCCACTCCAGTATTCTGGCTGAATATAACCCCAAGCAGATGCATGCCAAGAGACCAGAGCCATACATGCCACCAGATGGCATCAGGTTTTTCCTGACTGAAATCATATATCAAAGTGGAGATAATCAGGGAAAATTTCAAATTTGAAAAGGTTCCTTCATAAAGTGGAAGGTATTCTAATCCTTGACATAGGTTGTCTTGTTTTTCCATTGGAGATATGTAAAAATCATGGTCAATTCAAAGGTATTTGCTTAGTGAACCTCTCTCCCAAGTTTCAGTTTCTACAATTTTCTTCCTGGGTCGTTTAAGTCTAGATTGCCAAAAAGCTGCTGCATACTGTTTGGCAATAAGCTGCTTTTTTTCTCATTCTCATGGTGATAGTCAGTTACTTCTATGCTTGGAAATTTTGTCCAACTTGCCAGAGAAAATGCAGGAAAATTATCCAATACACTTCTTTCTGTGAATAGAACTGGCTCTTGAGGAGTTGAAAAGGAACTGGATCCTGTGTGGAGAAGTTGACTTATTGCTTATAAACATTATATATACTTCAGAGGCCAGTTGGATTCTAGCCGTAGAATCTCATAAATGTCCTCTTTGGGGTAGAGAGAAACGACCAGCAGACAGGCTTTAGTTATCAAATGTGGGAACTGTGGCAAAATAAGGGCTATGCATTTCTGAGGCCGCTAACATTACTCGTAATCAGGTACAATCTGCGTCCATGGGTCGTGTTCGTGGTCATGTCAATGTACGGATCGTGTCAATATTCACCAACCCAAACCCGACACGAATAATAAACGTATTAACATCTCGCCAAACCAAAACTCAACCCATTTATTCGTCGCAAAGGCGTCATCACGAATACGACTGCATTTAATTCTGATTATTTGAAAATAACAGTTAATTATAATTTTAATCATCCGTGTTTAACACAAATAACGACAAATTTAACAATATGTTTATTAATTTTATTATTTGCACACAGGAATTATAATTACTAACCATATTTAACACAAATAACTTATTAACAGGTTAATTAATTAATATAATAATTAAACAGTGTCACTCAGTCGTAAATTGCAGCCAGTGTGTCAACACTAATATGACCATTTATTAAACGTGTTAGACTTTCGCCTAATTACTTTTTTAATTACGACAAAAACACGATATACTCAACCCAAAACCCACAAAAACCGTGATGGCCCGTTGGTCAAATTTTACAACCCCGCCAAAATGCAATAAGTGGGCATTATTTCGAGTATGACTTGAGAATACCACGCTTTCGATAGATGACATGTCACCTTATTGCGTATGGGCTTCCTCAAAGATCATCTCGTTAGTGTAGATACCCATTCCTACACGGCTACTCTAACAATCGGCATGGTTTTGAACATTTGCACATTTTCATTTAGTTTTATGATTCATTCAATTTCTCCAGGAGCCAAACTTTAGACTAGAGCCAATGCTAGAAATTGCATGTATTACACCTATAAATACCCACGAACCAATTCTCATAGAGCTTCTGGGCCAAGCTAGCTTGATGATAGATGCACCATTGGCTCACAAACTAACAACTTAAGCTTTAAGGTGAATTGGTAATTTAAGATGGTATCAAAACCTTATAGAGAACATATTTGAAAAACATATAGGGAAACATGCAAATATGATTTTATTCCGTAGGATAAACATGCAAATATAGTAGCATAACGTCTGATTCCTTCACATGGTAATCACAAAATATAGAGAACAGAAAACATAATGTAGAATGCATTAGTAAGATTCGGAGAATATTGAATACTATATAGGGAAGAGAACATATACAGACCAGATCTAGATTTTCTGAAACTTCCATCCAAACTATGCCCAGGTGAGGAGTCCAAATCATTTGGTTGAAAACCTGGGTCAAAATTAATTGTCAAAGTTTGATGCTTTGGCATAATAAAATTTCAAGTGTCCAGCACCAAAGTACTTTGGCACCGAAATAAACTGCAACAAGACAAATCAAGAAACACAATGATCAAACTAGAAAGAAGAAAACATATAAAAATTAATAGACACGCCAGAAAGATAGAAGAGCAAAGTAGAATAACATAACAAAAAATTGGGTATGGGCTCCTTCTGAAAGGGTAGACCTGCAACCCAAACAAAAATGTACTTCATCTAAAAAGATGCAAAAAAAAAAGGAGCAAAATAGTGATTAGTTTTTGCATGGGAAGAAAATAGCAAGGTAAGACACCAAATGCAGAATGCTCCATATTTCCACATACCATTAAAAATATCTTTTCAAATTCAGTTCTCATAAACATTCAGATGGCACCCTCTTTCTTTCCAAATGAAAATCATGCACCACTGCCAACTTTCAGAATCACAGATCTGAAGGATAAGAAAATGAACTCATTCAGAAAAACCAGCATTTAGAACTGTGTGTGACCTATAAGTATTTTCAGCACCATGTACTCCTTGAACAAACCTAATCTCATAAAATAAAACAAGTTAATTCCATTTCCACAGAATGAGAACCATTATTTATTTCATATCATTGAGAGGTCCACTTGAAATATGATCTTTGTTTCATATTTTATAAACATCAATTTAAAGTGATATGAAAGGTCAAAATCTTTGTTCAAAAGAGAGAAACTAAATGGTCATAGAGAAGGCAGAATGTAGACATTGAATGGTAGATGGATACTAACCAGAGAGGATGACTCTGAAACTTCCATCGAAACTTTGGCCCTGGGATGAGTCCAAATCACTTTGTTGGAAACCTGAATCAAACAACTTGTAAGTGCTGTGTGCAAATCATATTCCAAAGTAGTCCTTAAATTGATGCTTTCTAATTGAGATGGAGAAAAGTTAAAATAAAATATATAAATAAGTATGAATACGTAATCTTAAATACCACATATATCAAAACTAAAATTTGACTAAAGAGAGTTCCACCAAAACAGACAGAAGGTAAGAAGAACAAAGAAGATTGACATTTTTATTTTTTCATTGGCTGCTCCTAATCATGCGCCTCTTGGATAATTGATAATATCACAACCATCCAAAAGTTGGAAACTTATTTCCAGCCTTAAGACTGAATATTTAACTGTGATCAGGAATAAATTTGACCAGCACTAAGAAAAAAAAGCGTATGACAAAATTTAGGTCCATTTTTTTCATATTTGCAAACAAATATATATATGTATCACATTAATATATTGTTTGTATTTATTAGGATATTTTACTTATGGTTGTAAAACTATTTAGAAGAGTAGATCATCTTACCCAATGTATAGCCTAACCCTCTTATATATATGTTTGATGACTCAATGGAAAATACAAGGAATTCATTCATCCAACCCTCTTTCTTAGTTCATATAGCATCGCAGCCTAAAGCCTATTTGAAAGTGGCACTCAGTATGAATTCTCACCTAATAAGAAAGAGTGGTTGTGATCTATTCTTTTGAAAACACCTATCTAGGTGTGTGAGGGATGTCACCGCCCCCAAAGGAGTGACCGCCAGCCGCTGACGAGCAAAGCCATCAAGACCGGTGGCCGAAAAAGAGAGCGCGTGTGCTACATGTGCAGATTTAGAATTTGGCCTATTTCCCACACACTAGCGCGTGAGAGAGCGTAGCCTTCTCCGACGACAAGCTTCTTCCCTCCCACACGCTGCCAACAACGCATCCCTCCCGCCATTCCGTCCTCCTATCCAAGGCTTGCACAGTACATTTTACCACTTTTGTGTTTGGTTGCCTCTTGTTCCTGTGGTTTGATTTTTCAATGACTCGCTTTGTGGGACGGTGGCACCAACAAGTGTTTTGAGGGTCAGGAGCTGAATTCCATTCGAGTGTGGTGTGCTTTACGTGGAATCGCTGTCATTTCTACAAGAACTTATCTCTTCGTATTCTTACTCTGGTTGAAAGGTTAGATTCACCCTTATGGATCGACAAGAAATCCTCGTGTGGAGTTGCCCGTCATTACCGCTTACAATCCGCAAGACGCATCTATCGTAGAACGCAGCGTTTAAATCGGGCTGTTTCATGTATGTCTGGGCGAATCATCAAGGCGCCCCTACTCCTGGGCTGCCATGTTTGTCGCCCGGCAAATCTGAACAGCATGTCTTATTTCATCTTCCTAAACGCGTCATCGACTTCAGAGCCACGCATCACACATTGCAATTCCGCTTTATTTACTACGTTTCAGCCACAACCTTCTACCTCTACCGTTACCCTGGCAGACGGCCAACATCTCGTGGTCTCAGTCGTGGGAAAATCTATCCACTCCTCATCACGGGACTGGAGAATGAAGCCATTCAATCCTTCTTTCTACTTAATTTGCGTGAGTAAACTCACTCGCACACCATCAGAAGATTCATTCTTTCCCACTTACGTTTGATTCAAGACCTTTTAACAAAGCAGACATTTGGGCAATATGACGCAGCCAGTGGGTCTCTATCCTTGAAACAGAGGTGCCACGTCGATGCTTGTTCCGAGTTGTTACCTAATCGAATTACCATACACTTCTGTCACTTCAGGGTCATCCTTCTCTCTCTCTATCAAGAAGTCAGGATCCTCGGCCTTTCTAGCCTATCCTCATTGAACCGTGAGTCGTGTCAATATGCTAAGCTTCATCGTGGTGCATTTGAGTCCCAGGAATCACAACCGAGCTTCGCTCCTTTTGAGTCGGGTCCACCCTGCATGTGGGTCCATGTCCAATTGTGTCCCCAACTGGGTTTCGATATTTTGTTACGTTTGCCGATAATTATTTGCGAACAACTTGGTTATATTTAATGAAAAACCCTAACAAAGCCTCCTATCACTCGTGCCCATAGCGCCTACACCCCCCCGCCCCAGCCTCCACCAGCTTGCTTTGACATCTGGATCCGGGGCCTTCTCGTGATGACCTTCCTATTGCTCTCCATAAAAGGTAAACGCCAGTGTACTCATCCAATCTCCTCATTTGTTCTTATAACCATTTGTCATCCCATTCTTGTTCGCTTATTGCATCCTTAGACTCTATTTCATCAAGCTTTCAACAAAGTTTCTAAAGCCTCAACCACCACAGAAGCAGCTGCCATAGATGTGAGAGACGGACGCCGAAAGATAATGGTACTGGGACTTGGTGCATTTACCATCGGAAAGAAAGTCATTGGTCATCGGCGGTGTTTCATAATGAAGGTTAACCCGGTTTCGATCCACGCAGCCAAGTGCTCATCTATTGCTAAAGGGTATGCCCAGATGCATGGGTGGATTATTCTCGATACCTTTCCCCACCTGCTAAGCTAACCTCTATTTATATCTCCTCGTAGCCACTATGGCCGGGACTCCATCAACTCGATATTTAAGAATGTCTTTCTTCATGGGATCTAGTGAAGAGGTTTATATGGAGCAACCTCCCTAGTTTGTTACTCGTGGGGAGATCAGTAGAGTTCATTATCTCTAAAATCATCATATGGCTCTCAAACAAAGTCTTGTTTGGCGTTTAGTGAATGATTTGAGAAATTTGGCATGTAAGAGGCAAATCCGTATGACCTTTAAAAATTTCGCTAAATTATCATCTTGTTAGTTGTGTATATTGATGATATTATCATTACAAGGAATGATATGGCAGGCATATCTTCATCTAGTCCTTTCTTCATGGCCAATTTCACACAAAGGACTTAGGAATGCTGAAATACTTCTTAGGTGTTGAAGTTATGAGGAGCAAACGTGGAAGCTTCTTATCTCAAAGGAAATATGTGCTGAATCTATTGTCTGGAACAAGAAAATTAGCAACAAAGCCATGTTAGTCCCTTATGGCATAAAGCCTACATCTTACTAGAGAAGGTGAATTGTTTGAAAGACCTAAGAGATATAGAAGGCTAGTTAGGAAATTGAACTACCTTATAGTAACACACCCTGATATTGCATACTCTGTTAGTGTTGTAAGCCAATACATGTCTTCCAATAGCTTGATCATATCGGCTACTAGAGAACAAGACTCTATGCTATTTGGAAAGGAGCCCCCAGGATCGCAGAGATTTTATATAGTAACGTTTTGATAATAGACTGTTGCTTCACTGACGCAGACGTAAAGATCTTGGCCAGGCTGACATAAGGTCCACTTCTAAGCTACTATGTGTTTGTTAGAGGGAATTTAGTTTCATGGAAGAGTAAGAAACAGAGCATTGTCTCTCGATCTAGTGCAGAATCTGAGTATAGAGCAATGACACAATTTATATGCGAGATTATGTGGCTCCATCAAATTTTGGAGGAAATCGATATTAAAACCTCAGTCCCGGCAAAGCTTTGGTGTGACAACCAGGTTGCTCTTCATATTGCCTCTAATCCTGTTTTCCATGAACGAACTAAACATATAGAGATAGATTGTCATTTCGTTCATGAGAAAACACAACTCGGTTTGATTTCTACATGATACATGAAGACTGAAGAACAATTAGGTGATATCTTCACAAAGACCCTAAATGGAGACCAAAAGGTTACCTATAACAAGTCAAGTACGATTAACATCTACGCCTAACTTAAGAGGAAGTGGTATAATATGTATCATACGTCAACATATTATTGGTTTGTATTTTATTAGGATACTTTACTTATAAGGTTGTAACCATTTAGGAAGAGTAGATCATCTTGCCTAATGTATAGCCCATCCTTCTTGTATATATATGTTTGATGACTCAATGGAAAATACAAGGGAATTCATTCCTCCAACTCTTCTTCTCTTAGTCTCTACACAAAATATTTAAAAAAGGACCACCAAAGGAGTGACCCAAGTGAATACATTTTAACTTCATCATATATATCATAGAAAACAACAAGCCATCATTTTTTGAGACTATACAGCAGACCACTTTGAAAGAGGGTTGCATGGTCCAAAGGTTAGATTAACCTTAATTTAAAGGACAATGACTAGATCGCTTCTTGTTCTTATTTATGATCCCATGTAAATGGCAGAAACATTAGAGAAACCTTTTACAAGGAGGCATATGAGAAGAATTTAAACACATTGGGCGGGAGGAAGATGATGTACAAGATAGATAAGGATGGAGATTTGTGTCTAAGGTGTCGGGATTTCTTTAATCTATATGGATGCCCTTGGGAAAGTGATTATGAAAAGTGCCAAAGTGTAGAAAGGGGGTAGGAACATGGAAATGCAACCTGTAAATATGGAGAACAGCAAGTGTGCTTCTCTTTTTCTTTGCAACTAGCAGACGAATAGGGTTGGCAAGAAAGAAGCCTCATCCTGCCTTTGGCAAGAGAGAAGCTTCATCTTTCCCCTAAGACCAACAAACCTTGTTTTCTCAAGAGCAATGTATAGGACAGTCTATGTTTCTTTATTTCACATTTTCCATAGTTCTTTTCTCATTTTTCTCGCTCTTTCTATTTTGAAAGATCATCCTTCATAAATTCTTCTCTTATATGCATTATTTTATTTCTTGGAGAAAAAGGATAGGAAATTTAAAGAAGTGTAAAGTAATGTGATTGGTGTTGAGTAAGATGAGTGAAGAAAGTTGGATAATGAAAGCAGTAAGAGGTCCTCACTTGTCAAGGCTATACAAAGGTAGAGAAGGAAATTTTTCATGATAGTCTCAGCTCATGTTCTAGTGATGAGCAATTGAATAAGAATGAGATTTTGGATGGACATTTAATATGTCGGTGAGTTGAAGAATATTTTCCTAGACCTTTGCCGTCACATGCAACAGAGGATAGGTAGTAGAGTATTTAGAAATTGAGAAGGTGGAAACCAATTAGACATTGTCTCATTAGATCCTCCCAGAATGAATCGAGTACATTCAAGCTTCTCAAGGCTCCACTGAACCCAAAAATACTAGAGGAAGGAAAAATACTAATAAAATGATTTTTCTCACGTTGATTTCACCATTAAAATATAAAAATCAAATATTAATCAAAATTCTCAAAATTTTTGTATATTTTTAAATTTTATAACTTTAAATAATAGAGATAAGCAAATAAAATGAATTTGAATAAACATATATAATCAATCTATTAAGTTTAAACTCTTTTTTTCCTTCAAAAAAATATTCCTCCCACTTTTCTTCTCTATTTCTTTCCTTAGTACTTTCTGGGTTCCAAAATGAGCCTAAAGAAAAATTTCCATTTTATACTGGTGGAAACACCATGGAAATCATATGAAAACTTTCAACTAGGGATGGTACCTTCTTTGTCAAAACTTGACTTGTAGCATTGTTGTACTAAAGCCCCCATTCCAGGGTGTCATTCTTTGTATTCACGGCTATTTAGAAAAGAAATTTGACAATTGTTAATTTAGTTCTTGGAAACAAGATGATTACTAACTGATATAAATTGTATAGAAGAATAGAGTAGCAGATACAAATGTCAATAGAAGAGGAAAATTTTCAAGAATTTCTGAAGGTTTAGCATGAGCACTTTAAAAGGCAAGGAAAAAGGGAGGTGCTGAGCGCAAGGCCGTTCATGTTTGACCAACTTGAAGGAACTGAATAGGACCTTTGGAAGGATGAGATGAGATGGGTGTTTTGAGTATTGTCTTTATCCCGAAGACCTCAAATTACTGAAGCAATACATTACCCAACTGGAAAGGCTCCCTGGTTGAATTTCTTGCATACTCCAATATGCTCATTATGGCAGTTTAGCAGCATTTTTGTGAATTCTTTCTCGTCGAGTAAAAAAAGAAACTGGAACTATGCCATTCATGACAAACATAACCAAGTTCAATGGAAGAGAAGACTAATCAATAACTTTTACTTCCCGAGCAAGAGCTGCACAACATGAGGTTATGTCTTAGTCAACAATTGAAATTCATAACAGTCCCCCACTCTAATCCCTCAACCACTCTAAAGCCCAAATGTAAAATTCGCATTTCTTCTACCAATTGACTACAATGCTTTGTTACAAGGTAGCTGCACTATTCTACAACTCCACATATACGCTTCATATTCTGGCTTTAAACATCATTCAACCTCCAAAAAGCACTCATTCCTATCATTACGTCCATGAATTCTGGGATATACAAACACCCACACTAATTCAGCTATATTTTGAGCATAACCGATTGTTTCCATGAATCATAACCTCAAGAACATCAAACCCTATTAGTAAACAAACAACGTGCCTTTGCTTCAACATGTTCAGTGCCATACGAAAGACGATGCGAAAGCATTAACGACAATTCATGAAAAACAAAAGTTACCCAATTTCATTGCTGCAAGAACGGCGAAATTGAAACCGGAAAGAACACCAGATAGTGAGAACTTGGCAGAGAGATCTCAGGAGATTCTTCAATTTCAAAACCTATAAGTAACGGCAGCTGCAACATTCTTTAATTTCATAGCCAATTTAGGCAATGTTTCAGCATATGAGGATGGCCAAACCTGTGATATGGAGAAGAGGACATATGACATGATCCAGCGATGATGATAGAACTGAGGACAGAACCAAGATTATCAAAAGCCCCTGAAATGGAAAAGGCCAAGAAACAAACATCAAGTAAGTTGACACATACAATTTCACAGGCCTATCGCTACAAAGATGGCAAATGTGGGACAGAAAGGAAGAGATAAAATGATAGACAGAACAAGAGATCTTCAAAAGCCTTCTAAACTGCAAAAAGAACCCCACTTCATTCCTGATTCTGCAACTAGGGTTTTGTTGCCACAAGCAGAGGGCAAATATGGAACAAATTTGAAGGGGAAAGAAATGGCACAAAATGGAGATCTTCAAATGGCAAAAACCCAACAAACCCACACTGCCCAACTGATAAATACACACTTCCTCCCTCTGATTCCACAACTGGGTTTTGTTGCTGCAGAACTCCTATGATTCAAGAACTTACTCTATTAAACATGTGAACAAAGCAGAACAGAAAAAATCAAGATAAAATAAGAACATGTATATGCTGGAAGACAACATATGGCACCCAACCTGAGAGGAAATAAGACATGCCTGTCCTGGGTATATCACATTTGAAGGTTTTGAAGATGAGCTCTGCTCTGAATCACAGCTGCATAGCTGAGATGGGAGAAATTAGTTCTTTCTTCTCTTTCATATGAAGAAAAATAAGATGATGGAAAGAATGATGATATGGAAGTAGGATTGATAAGTTTCAAGAAAAAAATGAAAGAGTACATAAAGGTGAGTATAATAATGAAGAACTATTAGATAAATATGATGGAAATAGCAATAAAAGCTTGAGCAAGCAGCTTTTTAATGAGTTCATTGAAGATTTGGTGGTTCATGCTGGCCCATCTACCCCCACAAAGCAATGCCCTTCATTCTTCTTCCCTTTCCACCCCCTCTTTCTCCATTCGTCTTCAGATTATGCTAAATTACTCCCATCTTCTTTGAACCGTTAAATTAGCTTGAAAAATTTTGAAAAACTTTAAATGGTAACTTTAAAATTAAAATATTTTTGGGCAAATGAAAATGAGAGCTAAGATGGTAAGGAAGAGGGGAGACTATTGAAGTAGTTTCGTACGGCTATTGCTTTTTCTTTACTTAACATCAATATAACCTTTTTTAAATTTTGATGATCAATAATACTTAATTATTACTAAGATGCTTGAATTTGCTTTTTTAACATTGCAGAACAAAGAGTGACGACAATCGACCTGATTATTTTTGCCACACATCCCACTTTTAATGAGATTGGTTTGATTAATCAGAATCGTTTTTAAATTCGGCTTATTATTTTCTCAACCAGACGAGCTCGGCGCGGCTCAAGTATTGTTACTCCGCCTGTCTCGATTATATTTTAAAATATTTTATTATTTTTTATACTTTAATATAAATAATAATAATAATTATTAGAATGTTTTTAATAAATAATTTATAAAATTCATAATATTTTTATTTTTTTAGTGAAATGATATTAATTTTAATATAATAAAATAAAAGAAAATAGAAAAATAAGAAAACAAAATCTAAACTTAAATCCGACTGCCTGGGAATTTTTCATATTCCCACCCTCGCCTATTGAATTCTTTAATGGCATGCGCTTCTAATTAAAAAAATAAACGAGTCGCCTGATTGTGGTCATCCCGTCCCAAACCCTCCCGTCAGTTGGTCCCTACATTGGCTGGCCATAATCATTTTCAGTGGCACAGCTGAGTTTTTTTGTTTTAGTGAAAAATAACGTTTTTTAAATAGAAAAAACTAAATATTTTTTATTTTTCTATTCATAACTTTTAAAAAAAAATTTAAGCAATAAGTCGTAAAAATTTTAAAAAACAAATATCTTAATGCTAAAAGCTATCCAGCTTTCAATATTAAATCAAAAAACAAACAACCCTAATGTGATAAAATTATGTAATTATCAAAAAAATTTAAATATTTATAAAATTTAAAATTTTTATTTGAGAAATCACTTATAGTATTTTAAAGTTACTTACATATGATTTTCGAGAAATAATATAGACCATAGAAGTGGGTTTAGGGAGCAAATGCCCCCTGAAATTCTTGGTTTGAAGAAATATTTATAACTTCGAATGATCGCAACCATTTGCTTAACAAAATAAACTCATAATCAGATCAATAATCATTGCTATAGTTTGTACTGATTTGTCTCACTAAAATTAACACATTATATATATTTTTTTAAATCTATATTATATTTGGTTCTTATAAAATCTAAGAAAAAATGAAAAATAACAAAAATAGAGTTAAACATCACATGAATACTTACTACTTCAAATAAAATTATTTTAACTCTAATATAAAAAAATTAAATAATTTAAGAACGGATGTTTTTGCACTTCATTTATATTTGTAAGCAGTTTTATTTTTTATTTTATTTTATTTAGGCCATGCTTTTTTTTTTTTATCGTCACATGTGATTTATTTATCGTATGTTTATTTAAATGTACAAACATATTTGATCATACTTAAACAAGAAATTAGATTATAGTCGTCAATATATTGTATAACTGAAGCCATAGTTATTTTACCAGATATCAAATCTATATAATGGAGTATTTATTTACTATGTCATTAACCTAAGTATTAATTTCATTTTCTAATATTTTTAGCGATTCGACATCTCGTGTTTGTAATGATGTATTGCTAGTTCGAATCAATAAATTATTATTATTTTTTAAATATAACTTGAGTATATTTGATATTTTGAAAGTATTTTTAATGAAAATACACTTTAAAACCACTATCAAATGAACTTACACAGAGTTTTTGCGGGTGTCCCATATCGCCTACAGAGATGAAAATTAAGGTCCATATTTTTAGAACTTAAACCTAATATCATCGACGCATTTTCTGTAGGTGTAGCCCAATAAAAAGAAACCGAGACAGGCTGATAGGAAATCTTGTGTTCGCCATTGCACCCCTGAATCAGGCAATATTGAGTAAAAACTTGAGTCATCACATAGTTGTATCAGAACCGATCATTGACCTTGATGTGAGTGTACGTTCCATTTGTCCTCATATGAGGTGCTTGTCCGTTTGACCTCACAAAATCCCATAAGACACAATAAATACGTCAGATATATTGTAAGTAAGGCCATATCTCAAGCCATCGAATAAAGGAGAAGCTGGCACTATTGCGTTATTTAATTCCTCTCAACTTAAGAACGCGCGCAAAGCCAATGGTTCCCTATCTAAACGAACAATATCTACATTATTTGATTAAAAATGCATGTATTTGATTAAGAAGAGTTCATATTTATAAACTTTCCTCCTCTTCTTATATAAAATTTAATTTTATGTTGTTTTTTTACTTATAATTATCATTATTACATTTAATTTAATATTATTAAAAGTAAATACAATTTATAAATAAGTAAATATTACAAATTAAAATTATTTTTATTTTATATGTAATAAAAAAGAAAAACTACATAAATTTAATTTCTAATTATTTATACTTCTTCCAAACTGATATAGTAGGATCTTTAAATGAATACAATTAATAATTTTATGTTAACGTCTAATAAAAGAAAAAGTAAAAATAAAAATAAAAAATAAAAGAAAAGTGAATGGTAATACGCCATCATGGAGAGTGGCGTTGGTAGGCGTAGCATTTAATGTTCACATATGTTGATAATGTAGTATGTGGCGTAGGCCTCTCTTTGGTATAAATATCAATGATCATTTGGACTATAATTGTCCAACCACTATTATACATCACAATATGTTATTTTATACAATATAAAAATGCAATAAAATAAATTAAATCAAACTAAGAATAAAAAGCTCTAGCCCCTTTCTTTTCTTTTTTTCTAACCATTTTCCCTATTTTTTTTTTAATTATTGGCTTGAAATCATCACTTTACATTTATTTCTCTCAATTACATTCTCAATAAAATTGTTATTTTACATAAATATGAGTTTTAATTTATTTTTTTCACGATTTAATATCGTTTTCGCAGATGCTGGTTCAGACGTTGACATAACTATTGTTTCTTCGCCGCTTATTATCAGATTTATTTATATATGTGCAATTAACCAACAAAATATATTCGACCAAACACATATAACAAATCAAATTATTATTGTTAGTATATTATAAAACTGAAGTCATATTTATTATAGTCATTATATTATTATCAAATATATAGACTTTGAATCGATTAATTATGTTATTTATCATTTATGGTTTTTAGCAAATTTAATTATATATTTTTATCGATATATTACTAATTTAAATCAATAAAATTAAAAAATCTAAAAGAATAAAAAAACTGGTTTTCGTGATTTATCTTGAAACGGCAATAGTAAATTTCGGAGTCATACACCCATATTTAAGTAAAAAAGTATTATCTAAAAAAATTAAAATTGTATACTTTTTTTTTGTCATATGTATAATTTTGACCATGCAGTATTACTTTTTAATTGCGAGTACATAAAATTTAAATTATTTTTAACTAGTTATTATTTTGTAATTATTTTTAAATCAGTATGTGAAAATATTTTTTAATAAAGAAAACGTGATTTTATAGTATATCAAAAGTACCAAACTGAAATAGTAATCCATGAATTCATGTAAAATTTATCAAGAAATTCAATAACGTTTTCAAAATAATTCTAAACGAAAATAAGAAATTTGTTCATTAAAGTCTTAGTAATCTTTAGATTTTTTATAGAAACGTTTTAGGAAAATAAATAATTTTCCTGATAAATTCTCATTTAAAAAGTTATCTATAATACAAATATAGCTCCATTATTACACTGAAAACTCACAATGTAACTTAATAGCTGTTTGATTAAATTAGCATTTACCTTTTAAAACAATAAATATATAAATATTTTAAAAATAAAACAAGATGGAACTTAAACCCACCATCAGAAAAAGATATTTAATAATGTCAAATTAACAAAATTATATAAATTCATTTTATTAGAATGTAATTTTAATATATGTTAGATTATAAAATTAATTCGAGTCAAAGAAAAGGACTATAAATTAATATATCAGTAAAGTAAACTTAATTTATTTTTTCAAAAAAATTTTAAATTAAGTTTACTGATATAATATAAAATAAAAATAAATTTATAAAATCCATTTAGTATCCATTAATCTTTTATATACAGTTTAGTTGTTGATGATATAATATAAAGAATATTAGTTGAAATAAGACCAAAGTTTAGTAATATATACTCTATTATTATTATTTCTTCAAAAAATCTAAATATCAAGAATGGTTGCCCGACCATGATCACAAAACCCAACAAAAATTAATAAGAGGTAAATAAATCATTAGTTGGAACTCTAACAGAATATTTTATATAGAATGAAGTTAAAAGAACTGTTTGATTAACAAATTGCTTGGTGCGAGAAAAGGACAGAGAAAATCCAAAGGCATGTAGGCTCATTACCTAAAATTTTGACCATATCATATTCTCTTTGTATGCATGCTCAATCAATTGTTTCATTCTTGGGCATGAGAATGAGACTTGTGAATACCGCCTAACTCAATCATGATCCCCACCTTTTTCATTTCTTTATTTGGGAAATGTAGTATGATTTTTTTTTTTTTTTTTTTACTTTTGCTTAATTTTGTGGCTTGTATTTTTTTTTTCTTTTTTTAATCACATGGTAGTTGCAGGGTTGCAGCAGGAAGGTTTTTTTTTTTTTTTTTTTACACCCACCCCAATCATACCTAATTGGGAAGGTTTTGAAAAATGTTAGAAATTTTTGTTAATTTGCTTTTTATGCTTTATAAGGACAAAACAAGGAATGATTTTAACAATTATTTTTGGGTTGGTAAATATTTTAGAAAGATCTCGAGATTTTTGGAACAATGTTTTTGTTGATTGGAACACACTTTTGGCATGCAGAGAAATTCATGTCATTCTAAAAACCCTAGTTGACTTGAAATTCCAAATATTATACTAATACATAGATAGAAACATATAATCAAAATTATTAAAAACAATATAAGATGAAACATCATCCAAGTTAATAGCATGATCAATCAGCTCAAAACTTATATATTTGATAGCTAAGCGAGCCTACACATTTGATATTATTTTACGACTGTAATGAAGGGTTTTGAGCCATTGGCTGCCAAAACAAGTAAACAAAAAAAATCAACTCATCCAAGAACTTCTTGAGACATCAAACTGCTCAAGTCAAGAGGAGGGTGCGAGACTTCATGTTTGTTTCAAAAAACCCACCAGAATGGCTTGGTAGCAAAGATCGAAGCTAACCAAGTCATGTGTTTGCCTCTAACAAAGATTCACACGAAGAGCGGAGTCGATAAACTATTAAGGCAAAGGGTCTTGAAAGAAGTCTTTGCATAGCTACAAGTCTTCGTTCAAAGAGGGTGCCAAAAACTGATTCACACCAAGAAGAGTTGTTCTTGAAGAACACTCTCTATTTATCCTTGGTCACCTCAATGAGATAGAGTGACAAAAATGGCTAACCTTTATTAAGCTACAGTGTCATTTTTATAGGAAAACCCTTTAGCTCATGGAAATGTCTAAAGCGCCTCCCTTTGAGAGATGATAGGCCGCACACATCCTATGTGTTATAGATGTTCCATGGTTTTGCCCACAGAACGCTCAGTTTCAGACTATCTCTGCGAGGGCCTTCAACCTGTGATTCTACCAATCCCCAATACCCCATTCTCGAGATCGATCTCTCATATTCGATTACATCCAAATCCATTCAATGCCCACACTTCTAACTCACAGGACCCATTAGGTTCCTCGGACTATGTTGGCAAACTTGATTCAATTATTAACCGCAAGTTGCTATGAGTGGCATCTAGTAACATCATGACCCTCTAATTAACTAGAAATGCAATTAACTACTAACCTTCCATAGACAAATATCGCAGCAATTCGTTATTTCACCAAACTATACCCATTTTGCCAGAGTACCTGGACAAATCATAGCCTCCCATCAGATCATTTATGCCACTGAAATAAAGTGATATTAGATTTTGCCCTTCGACTATTACTCATCGTATTAAGCACCCAAAGACACTCTTTTCATGACATTTCTACGCTGCTTATTCCTGAAGAATGATCCCGATAAGAAAGCCATAGGTATACTCTCCTCTATCGGGAGTGGCGAACTCTTTATCATACCCAATTACTCTGACACTCAAGTTATACCCGATCATCATCAAAGAGCGACTTCCAAGAAGCAAATACGGGACGAGGTCAAAGTACATAATCAACATCCAAGATATATCTGAGCACCTCAAGTTTAAGGATACATGCACTATTGCTGTGATGAGACAATTCACCACATTAAATATGATTGATCTTCACAAGAGTCCTATGTACATAAGCGCCCAAGATAAATCTAAGATTGTCTCATAGTAGTCTCGAGATTTTGGCTACTTTAGTAAGCATCCACATGTCAACTTTAATCAACTGATCATAGTTTATAAGATCCATCAAGCCATCCAATCATGAGTATGACATAAAAATAGCTTATACCGACAATACAACCAATTGCGAACTTATGACTAGGTATAATTTAGATACTAACATAATTGCATATGATAGGAATCTTATTATCATGATCTCATCATGATTTCCTTCATGTTATGTTATGTATCATGGACTCCATTACTTCGATTAAAGATCTATATCAATTCAACGTATGGATATCAAATTAATGAAGATGCCTTTAATAGTAATAAAAGGACGATAATAAGTGCTAAGGGCAATTGCTCAGAGCACCCTCTAACATTCTCCCAATTCTAATCTAAAGTCAATCACCTTTGTATCTCATACCTTAGGCAAGTAGATGTGAATCATACTTCTTCTCGGGAAAAGGCTTAACCAAGAGATCAAACACATTATGATCAATGGACATTTCTCTATCTTAACATCATAATCACCAAAGATTTCTCAAATCAAATGGTATCACCTTGAGTACTAGTTTGGACCTTTGATGAGACCATGGTTCCTTTTGCTTTCGTAATGGCTCTATTGTCATCCCAATACAAAAGTATTAGATCAACAATGCTAGGGACCACTCCTAGTTCATAAATGAACTACCTTGTTCGATTCGCTTCCTAAGCTGCCATCGGAAACAATGATGTACTTTGATTCAATTATAGAATCCACAATCATCTCCATTTGAACTCTTTCCAACTAATCGTGTTCATTTAATGTGAACATTTAAATTTCGATCGGTGATTCGGTCATTTCTATCAAATTATTAGTTGTCATCTTACCATAAGATCCCTATCTCCATTAATCAAGAATACATCCATAGTCTTTCTCAAGTACTTGAGAATATTCTTGACAACCACCTAATGACGTCCCTCACTGGGTCCCAGATTCCCGCCAGGTCGTGAAAGCATATGATATACTCCGCCTAGTACATAATATAGCATACATGATTGATCTATAGTCAAGCATATGGGGTCATACTCATGCTTGTCTTCTTATCTTGTGTCTTTGGACACATGGACTTCGAGAGGGTGATCCCACTCGACATGAGAATGTATCCTCTCTTGGATTGCCCTATGCTAAACCTCTTTAGCAACTAAGCTATGTATGTAGATCGTGAGCACTCAAGCAACCTTCTGGCCTATCTCACAGATCTAAATCCCCAATGATTAGGTTGCTTCTCCAAAGTCTTTCATGGAGGAAAACTTAGATAACCAATATATATTGACAAATTGTAACATTGAGACGTCGTTTCCAATAATTAATATGTTATCCACATATAATACTAGGAATACTACTACACTCCCACTAACCTTCTTGTACACACAAGCTTCATACGTATTTTGTGAGAAACCAAACTCTTTAATTGTCTCATCAAATCGAATATTCCAACTTTCAGGGATGCTCACACTTAGAAGAGTGTGGGGTTGATATAAAACGGATTTGGATGTGATCCAAATATGAAGGAGATCAATCTCTAGAATGGAATGTCATGGGATTAGTGGAATCCCGGGTTCGAATGCCCTCACTAAGAGAGAGTGCAGACTTAGGCTTGTTCATGGGCTTAAAGCCCATGAGGGAACACACCATAACGCATATGGACGTGTGTACCTTATAATCTCTTAAAGAGAGGGGCACTTTAGTCATTTCCATGAGCTAGGGTTTCCCTATAAAAGGACCTTTATGAAAACCCTAACAAGACTAAGCCATTTTTGTCCATTCCTTTCATGAAGGGTGTTCAAGAGAGATAGAGAGAGCGTTCTTCAAGAACAACTCCTCTGCAGATAGTGGCTTAAGCCTCTCGAATCAATACTAAGCAAGACTGTGACTCTTCCGAGAGACGCTTGCCTGAGGCTGTTCGCCTCCACTCTTCATGTGGATACTATTGGAGGCGAACCTGTGACTCGTTCGCCTTTGCCTTTGCTACCTCGACCATTGGGATCGTTTCAAACCAACACAAGGTAATCTCGCACCCTCCTCTTTGGCCTGTATTGGATTTGATGACTCAAGAAGTCCTTGGGTGGGATTTTGGAGAATTTTTTTTTGTTTTCGCTGTTTAGGCAACTATTGTCACCTTTAAAACCCTTAAGTGGTATCAGAGCATGGACAAAGTGGGTAGTCGCACTAGATCGTTACACCACATCTAGCCCATGATATTAGATATCAGACGACTCCACATCATCGCTTATGCACCCAAAGACACTCTTCATGACATTTCCACTATGGAAAGAGATTCTTGAGTAATGATCCCGACAAGAGGCCATAGGTGTACTCTCCCTCTATTGGGAGTGACGAACCCTTTGTTGGCTACCTAATTACCTTTGAATACCTTAAGCTATACCCGACAATCACCCAAAGAGCGACCTCCAAAAGGCAACACGGATCGAGGTAAAAGTACAGGATCAACATCCAAGATATCCTTGAGCACCTCAAGTCTAAGGATACATGCACCATTGATATGATGAGACAATCATCTACATTTAAATAGATAATCCATATGACTGTCTCACAGTAAGTCACCGATGTACTTAGTTACTCTTAACAAACATCCACATGTCAACTCTAATCAACTCATGATCATAGTTTATAAGATTCACTACTTGATCCAATCAAGGAGTATGACATGTGCTAGTCTATCTAGATTAACAATGTACAGTCTCGGTAATCCTACAACTAGGGATAATTTAGATACTAACGTAATTGCACATGATAGAAATCTTATTATCATGATCTCATCATGATTTCCTTCATGCTATGTTATGTATCATGGACTCTATTAATTTAATTAAATATCTATATTAATTCAACGTATGAATATCGAATTAATGAAGACGCCTTTAATAGTAACAAATGACGCATAATAAGTGCTAAGGGCGATTGCCTTTGGAGCACTTCTCTAACATAGAATATTAATGTTTTTAGTTTTGCAGCATATTGACGAATATTGATTTGATTTTTTGTCGATGATCATATATATTTTGCTTGTTTGAATCGTCCTCATACAAATAAATGCCGCACAACGACGACAAACAAACGCCACAACAAGATGACAACAAACAGATGTTGCATCAAGACAACGACAACCACATGTCGCACCAAAAAGATGACTAAAAACAAGAAAAAACAAATAAAAACCTAGATCTTGTGGAATAACCACTGTATTGAGGAAGAAGATGATGGAAAGAGGTGTAGAGGGGTGATTTTAGGCCAATACCAAAAAATCACCCCTCTTTGCTTAAAGGAAAAAGAAGCTAGGGTTTTCTAATTGAAATCTATATTTGGAAAGTTGATTTGGTAATCACACAGCTATAAGTTCCTTTAAGGTCAGATATATGAAGTGGGCTTTTTGAGGGCCCGATTCGTGCTGGCAAAGAGTCAGCTTAAAATCCAACAAAATTTATATACACTCTGTTCTACCATCGTCAGAATGGGTTACCGCAAGAGAGCGGTAAGGTTCAGGGTCGAACACTGGATGGGTTTTCATCCTAGGAATGATTTGCATAAGTGCACGAAGGTAAGACTTTTTATTCGACTTTTGAATTTTTTGTTTCAAAAAACAAGGTGATGAGTTTGAAAATCGAATAATCAGAAAAACCGAAACGAAGTGTGAAAAGTTAACTTTGAAGATTTGTGTCACTAACTTGGTAACTTGCGGCAAATGTATGTCCCTGCTTTATCCTCGCTGCTATGACAAGCAACCTATAGTCCAAGCCACAACCTGGGATCTATGTTTAACTAGCAAACCTAACCCTAGAAACCACTTAATTGAAACAACACTAAAAATATACATCTACGCCTTCTTTACGCTTGAAACCCTAACATTAAATATCATTTCAGCTGGCTCGTAAAGACTATCGAAAAACCACGCGGCATCTAGCAATAAGTACAAGATCAGATCCCAAAGATTGCAAGATTGGCCAAATCAATAACATTCAATGCTATTCAACCCTATTTTGAAAGATAGTATTACAAACACAGACTTGTGATTTTTAACACAAGAGACAACACGTATATGCCCCACCACCAAGCTAGCTTTCCTTCTCTCTTCCTCAGAAGAGCAGAGGCTTAGCTTAAGCATCTCTTGAGTTGTCATCCAAGAGGGTGTTCGCAGCCAAGAAAAAATAAGAGAAAGAGGGGAGAGAGGCAGAGAAAAGAAAAACCTAACTAAAGCTACGAAAGATATTTACAAAAATAAAACTTACCAAAAAATTGTTTCCTCAATTTGTTACTTACTTTCTTGCTTAGGGTTACAAAATGGGAGGGGGCTTATATAGGCCACCCAATGTATGAAAATACCACAAAGCCTAACAATTTGGCTAATTTTAGGACAAGAGAGTAATACACCAAAATTGAAGCTCCACAGATTAATTACAAAAGCAAAGTGAATTTCACATATCAGTGGACTTACAAAGAATAAAATCATTAGTTACCGAAAATTTCGCTTAGCTAGCGAAAAATTTCACATAGCTAAAATTCATTAGCTAGCGAAATCACCAAGAGATAGCTTAAAATGCAAAATTCTAGGCGCGGTGATTTCGCTAGCTAGCGAAATTTCGCCAATTAGCCGAAATTTATGTGAGAGTTTAAAATGCAAATTTCTAGGAACAAAGATTTTTAGCTGAAAATCTGGTCTAGCGAAATTGTCACTAAGATTGCGAATTTTCTAAGGCTGCGAATTTTCGCATCCAGCTGAACCGCAATCTTAGCTTAAATTCCTGGATTTGCCGATTCATCACCGCACGTCTCCAAATTCTCTACCGCATTGATTTTCTTCACTTTGCCTCTATCTTCCTTGATTTATGGTTTGCTCGACTTGTCACGTAATGGCTCAATCTTCACATTCATCTTATATCTCGATATTGAACTCCTAAAGCACGAAAAACCGCTAAACAACCAAAAATAACCTCTAAACGGCATAAGTGAAACTAAGAAGACTTGAACACTTCAATTGGCATAAATGACATGATTAGTGCAAGCAAAGCACTCAAAAAACTTATCTAATATAGTGGTTCAAAATAGCACTTTTTGGGCACTAATCACACCCCCCAACCGAAACGTTGCTAGTCCCTTAGCAATGCAAAAACAAAAAGGAGATGTATGTGGTGAATTTCAAAAAGGTTATGATTCAAAAAGGTTTATGTACATATAAACATTGTCCTTAACCTGAAAAATGGACACCAAGTTTGAAAACCGACATGAGAGCTAAAACCATACGTTAACAATTTGCACACATGGTCATGATCTAAACTTGAATTTCCACCTAAGCCTGTCGGTTCCTTATATAACCGTATTACACCAATAAATTGCAATTTGTCCCTCCCCCAACCTTAGCACGACATGGCCTTAAGCCGCTTAACAACCTAGATAAGGATAGTTACACACTTCTTCTCTTTATTCAACTATACTCAGAGGATGCAATGCTTAAAATTCGACTTCTCACCAAAGTCCGTAATCTAAATATCCACCGATGACTCCCAACCAAAGGTTTAGTGGCATCAAGCCAAAAGGATCATCGACCACAAACTCCACAAAGCCAATTCCTGACCCAAATCACTTCGAAAATCAAGCAACCTATAATTAAGTTAGACTCTACCTATCCACCCATGTAATCTAACACTAAATCGATGACTCCCAACCAATTAAGGCTTAGTGGCATCAAAGCTCTCAAAGGCTTACATACACCCCACTGACCGCGCTCCTGGTTTCAAGGCAAAACTTCACGATTTTATTTTCTTTTTCTTTCTTTTTCTTTTTCTTTATGCCTTTTTTTTTTTTTGGAAGACTACATCGTCTTCAAATGTGGGTAACAAAACTCATCCTAGGTTGCCAACATGCCTAAGGCCTAGCCATGCAAAGCTTAAAGGAAGTAAACAAATTCATACCATTGGAATAATCCGAGTGCAAAGGTGTGAATTAGCATAAGGAGAAATTTTTCAAGTTGAGCATGCCGAACTATAACCGACCAAAATTATTTCAAACATGGAATTTGTTTCTAACATAAAGGTGACAAACAGAGCCAAATTTATTTAGCACTAATTGTTTCAATTAGATAATTCACCTGTCCAATCAAGACAAAAAACAATTACATAAGATGGAGGGCAATAAAAAGTATATGCAAAAGTGTATATATATACCGAATAGCTTTTGATATAGCCAAAATGTATTAGTACATGGCTACCAAAGCTAAACATACAAAATATCAACGGGCCACTACACTAATACATAAATCCTAATCAAAATTAAAGAGGCGCTGATGGGGCAAGCCGGCAATTTATACAAAACATAAAACAAACCTAACCACTTCACCGGGCTGCGGGTGGTGGGTCCAAGTCGCCAGAATGGCCGCCAAAGATATCCCAAGAGGCCATTGAACCGACGAAGCTAGAAATGCCGAGGTTCGATGCTCCAAATCCGAACCCACCCAATCCCACTCCACTATACTGGTGCCATATGTGCAACACAGGCTTTTGATGTAGTGGCAAACTTAT